>PYAF01002518.1:2664887-2677718 GCA_007407185.1 Glycine tomentella | reverse complement strand
CTGAAATTTTACATTTGGGAAAAACAGACCAGGTAATTTGGCCTGAATAATGGGATATTAGTCCAAAGTCCAGTCCTCTTCTATTGACTGATATTTATCTGAGCAAGGCTTCTATCAGCCTCTGGCGGAAGCCTGCCCAATGACCCTGAATTTAAAAGAAGAAAATTCCTGCCAGGGATTGATCTATTGTTGCAACTTCTTGTGTGGTATATGTAAATGAATAGATTAAAGATTAATTATAACTTTTTAAGACTGTAAATTTTTGTTAGTATCTCTTAGAAATTATGCAAGTAACAATTGAAATAAAATATTTTATAAAATAAAAACCTTTAAACGGTATAGACATTAAAAAGTAATACATCACCTACACTTAAAAGAAACTTATGTTTATTAAATATATTATATATTATTATTACATACACATTCATTTTGACGCCAACCAAACCTATTAGACCACTCTTCCCTTCCTCATCCATTTCAATTTTAATTTTAACAATACTAACTTCAACATCTAGCACAAGTGTTTGACAGTGATTTAAATGACATGCAGATATGCTGCAAAGGCAATGTTTTAAGCCTAAGTTAGTACCAAAAGAGAAATAACAGTCCAATACCTGAGGACCCCAAGGCTTCCTTTCAGATATGTGAGGAGGAAGGCCTGGTCTATGTATATTATTCAAAAAAGGAGGGCGATCATCAAGAGGAAAACCCACATGTGGAGGTGGAGGACCAAGGTCAGAATACATCCCAGAAGGTGAAAGTCCCCTCCTTCCTAAATAAGGTGGGAATGGAGGAAGTTGATCCAGAAATGGAGAATTTGAAGGATAATTGACAGATGGATATGAATCGCGAAAGAAATGATGTTTTAATCTAGCGGTTATTTGAAAAAGAGCATCATGCACTGCCTCAATTTCTCCATTCACCTGACAGAAATTAAACAAGATAAGCAACAACCATGTGAAACATTAAATAAGACTAGAAGCTAAAAAATGTTTAAACTAAATTAACACCAATCACCAAGCATGTGTCATGCCAATTAATAAAATTGAAGAATCAGTACCATGTAAAAATAATTATCAACAAGTTACTCCAACTGCTCATTTTGAAAAGCTACTGGAATTCACAATATGAACATATTAGTTGTAGTTTTTCCTAGGAAATCAGAATATTTCTGTTACAAATTTAGGAATCCAAGGAGTAGTTGTTTAATTCAATCTTAAATAATTACAAGACAATGAAATAACAGCATTATTAAGTAAATTAACCATATGGGATAAACTACAAAGATTATAGAGTGAAGAAGTTAACACCAATATCAAACTCAGTAAAATTGCACCTGAATTACTTCTTCATCCTCTGAAGCACACTTTGGAACCTTATCCTTTCCTAATATACGGATATGGGCCCCTGATTTCTTCCTCATTTCAGTTATGATGGAACCACCCTTGCCAAGGAGACAACCTATATGATTGGAAGAAACAAGAAACCTTGCTAACATAGTATGGTCTTTGGCATCAGGTATAGGCTTGGCTATTCTAGTTTGCACACGAAATACAGCCTCTTGCACAGGGGATACTCTATCCTCTGGGTGCTGCAAATATTAATCTAACATCAGTTAAAAAAAATGTGGCTCCATAGCAATAGCTCAGATCAGAAAATGGAAAACTTGAACCATACCGCTGGACCAGATATAACAATAACGCAGTCCTCTGAATCTTGAGGGGCTTCTAAAACCTTGATTTCACTCGCTGTCTCTTGCTGCACAGTCTTTATGATTGCTCCACCTTTGCCAATTATATTTCCCACCCTCTCCACAGGACACAATAAACGAAAAGTAAGCATTTCTTGTAAAAGCCTCGTGCGACCGTGGATGGCAGCTTCATGAAACTTGGGAATCAAAGGAGGGGCAGAATGAAAAGCAGAAATATCATGAGGACCAGTAGCAAAAGATACTCCTTGAGCAGCAAAAGAACGGTTGTGTGGTGGGAATTGCCCAAATAAATGAGATGACGGCCCAGTAGACTTGGCAGACAGGGATTCATGATCCCGAGGCGGATTTTCCAAAAGCTGTTCAGAAACGGATTGAAGAGCTTTCCTGACAACTTCTACACTTCCTGAGATCTACATCAAGGCATACATATGAAAAATAATGTTGAAACAAGGTTACAAGCATGAACAAATCTTAAAATGAGTAATAAGTAATAACTAATAAGCACCAAAATAGCAGCAGCTATAGAACCCCTTTTCTGCACTTCAGCCTCGAATTATGTGTCACTCAAAATGCATACATGCAAAACATAGTATCAATGAAATTAACTTCAGGGTTCAGACAGTTAATTAAATAAAATTTGACAAAGCAAACATTCTAGCCAGACATTTGCTATTTCAAATACAACTCCCAGTTGTACTTTAATTTAATTTAATTAAATAAAACTCACAGCCAGTTAGTTTAAAAACACTGAATCAAAAGGGGATAATTGCACACCCCTTATCCCTTTTTTTATCAGTGTCACAAACATTTACCTGAACTATCTCATCAGAAGCCGATGCACACACTGGAAGCTTGTCTTTAGGAAGGATCCGAATCTGTGCACCACTCTCTGCTGCCATTCTCTTTATCACACTACCACCCTTTCCTAAAACGCATCCAACTTGAGCAGTAAGAATAAGCAGCCTCAAAAAAAAGGAAGAAGATTTATTACTTTCTTCATCCCCTTCAGTTGTCTCCTCTACTCCCTCAACCATCCTCTCGAAAACTAGTGATATAGCCTTCCAAATAGCCGAATTCCCCTTCTCACTCTTCAAATCTTCAACGGGAACAGCATCTTTTTCTTCTTTATCTTCATTGCCATCGCTACCATTCTTCTCCTCCCCATCCTTCCCCTCGCTTCTACCATCATCATTATCATTAACCTCCTTTCCCTGCTCAGCAGTATCTTCTTCAGCCTCTTTATCCGAACCCGAGATAGTGATAACCCTTTCATCACACCCAGGAACAGCTTCCTCAATCTTAACCTTCACGCCAGTTTCTTGGCGAATTTGCGATATGATGGAACCACCTTTGCCAATAACACTGCCGATTCTAGAAGCATGACAGAGCAAACGGAACACAACGCTACCTGGAGAAACATCCAACGGCGAAAAACCGCCAGAAGATTTCCGGCGTTTCCCTCTCCCATTCGGCCCCGCATTTGACCTCTTAGAAGACGCCATTGGAACTGACACAAGCACGAAACAATGACAACACTATTCTACATCAGTTTAACACTATTTATCAATAATGTAACCACAAAGTACATATAGTGTTGATAACATATCCTATGAAATTATTCAATCATACAAGTCTGTGAGGTTGTAAAATTCAAATAAAAAGACGGAAAAGAAGAAGATAAACGAAAGTGACAGTGCTAAGATCTGACTATATTCCAAACCGGAGTCGACGATGAAGGGCGGAGAACGACAGAAATGGTGCTGGCCAAGAATTCTGAAATTCTCTGTGCGCCTTTGCAGTGTGTGACCTAAGCAGTAAGCTCTCAGAACTTAGAAGAGTTAGAAGTTAGAAAAGCGAACGGGCCACTTCTATTCGCTGAGCCCAAAATGATTAATCGGGCCCCCACTTTTACTTGCTACAGTTTTTGCCGAACATATTTTTAAATTTAATTTCAGTGGTTTTGTTTTGCTAAAAGACAAAAGATACCCCGATGATGCAATGATATATGATCCTGTTAAATTCAAATTAGTAAAATGATCTATTTAATGAAGACAGTGTGTTTTATTCTTACCATGTGCAAAATTTCTTCGGGCCAATGACAGTCACACATCGTGAGCGAGATTAATCTCTGATCCACTGGATCGGGAGACACTTGTGATCTCTAATCTATGACAAAAAAATAAAAGATACCAATAAATCGTTCCAAATAGTGATGGGATCGTCCCTATTTATTCTACAATAAAAAAGAAAAATTAAAAAAAATAAAGAATATAAGCAGTTAGCGAGAATCAAATCCTCATCATTTGAAGGCTAAGGGAGGGGAGACTCGTTAAAGATGATTAGCCAGAATTCTTGTCAAAGATTAGTCATCAGCTTTGGATACTCTGCACTGATATCATGATAATAAAAAATACAAAGAGTTGCAAATTGTTTTTTCCTGTCCTCTGTATTTCATCCTTATAAATATGTTCCCAAATCTCCCATTATAAATAATTCATTTATATTTTATCTTTTTATTTTATTTTTGTGTTTTTAATATAGAGAGACACAAAGTGTCTCACTTCCTCTTGTAAAAATCAACTAATTGAGAACACACAAAAAATCCATGTTTAACTAAAAACATACATCAATAATCAAATAATGAAATTATGTAGAACAAAAATAATTAAAGAAAAATATACCATATGGTTAATTATTACCTGCAATGGCAAAGTGGTTGTGGTACGACCATGACGTTGTGGTGGTGTGGTTGTCGAGACACCACAATGAAAGAAGAATGTGACCGTGTAGAAGGTGCAACATAGGTGGGGGTACCACAACGGTGAAGGATCCAACAATGGTGCATGTGATGTGATTGAGAGAAAATAAATAACAATTATGATGATGGATGGCATAGTGGAAAGGCAATCAGGGGTGGCGACAACAAGGAAGGGGAGTGAAGGGGCGACAATGATGAAGACAAAAATAACTAAAGGGTTGATGATGACAATGAAGGAAAGTGAAACGAAGAGACAACAACAAGGAAGGACGAAGGAGGTGGCAAACGGTGACGAGATAGCGACGATGGAGAAAGAAAGAAAGGAAAATGAGGGAGATGTTATGGGTTTAGGACATATATTTACAATTAGTGTCAACTAAGTCCAACACAATTGTGTTATTGCGATAATTATTTTTGAAATAGCTTCAAATTAGTGTTCGCTTAAGCTAATGCTATGATAAAATATCTCTACAATGTCAATTGAGACAATGCGACTTTGTACTTAGTTAAAATGGTCAAATGACTAGATCACAAATAATGCCTATTAGAACAAAGCAAATCAATGCTAAGTTCAACACAACTGCATTAATAGCTATAATAGTTTCAAATAAACATTGGCTTGAGCTGACACTATGGTAAAATATCGATTTAGTGTCAACCAAGTTGTAGCTAGTTAGAAACAATCAAATGACCAAATTGTAATAAATGTTTTGTGTCAATGCTATAGTGTAAATTAATTTTTACACCAACCTAAGTTGACACTAAACTAAAGTTAGCATTAATCCTAATCATCAATTTTAATTTTCAATTAAAATAATGATATAAAACAATCTAACCAACGACATTAGCATCGATGTCAAAGCTAACACTAGGCTTCAAACAATATGAGCGAGATTTGTTGTAGTGAGAATCGCATCTAAGTTCTTACAAAGTTAAAGGCATTGTTAAACTTGTTTTCATTTAGTCATTAATTTATTTATTTAAAAAAAAGTCCCCAACTTTTTTTACATTTTCCCCCATTTTTGGCTTCCCTCCCAAGATAAACCTCGCATTATCTTTGAACTCCGACTACACCATATAGCACACTTTCACATCACCACACTTCATCACTGTCACATTCACATCTCAATTCCTTCTCTCAGGTTTCTTTCTTCTCATTGTCTTTATTCTCTCACAAGTTTTTCTCTATTCTCAAGTCTATATTTTTTTCTCGATTATCCTTCTCTACCTTAGCAGGACCCTTAGCCTTTGCAAGTCTCTCTTGCCTTTGTATGCACTCAAAGGTTGGGCTCAATTCTACAATTAGGGTTTATAGCTTTCGTTGCGTTTACAAATAATGAGATAAAGCGTCATGCAAATGTACAGAAAGAAAAGTTGAGGATTTGTGAAGGTAAAGTGAAAGAATTGGCGACTTACGAAGGTAGAAACATAAAATAAGAAAAAGAGAAAGGTTTAAGAGTGATCGAGATGAAATCCATAAACTCTAAATACAACAAAAGTCATAAACTTTGATTGTAGAATTCAACCCAACCTTTGTGGACCTCTAAAGTCAAGAGAGACTTACAAAGGCAGAGAGTCCTACAAAAAGGTAGAAAACCATAATTGAGGGCTTCCAAAGGTAGAGAGAGAAATGAGGACAAAAAGGCATAAACATAAAAATAAAGAGAAAGATATAGACATAAGAATAAAGAAAGGCATGTGAGAAAAGATAGACAATAAGAAGAAAAAGTCCCAAAAAGAGGATCAAGATGTGAATGCGGCAATGATGAAGTGCAATGAAGTAAGAGTGCAACGATATGATGAAGTGGGAGCGCAAAGATAATGCAGGGTCTGTCTCAAAGGTGGAAAAGCAAAAGGATGGGAAACAAAAAATAATTAAATTAAAACAAACAAATAAAAACAACGTTAACAAGGATTTTAATTAAACCGTAGGAATTTATCTATTATTCTTTTAATACAAACTGCATACGGTGTCGTAAAACTCAAATCGAACTTATCAATCTGACTGGGAATCAAGCCATAAATAATCCGATAAAGTTATCAGAATGGATATCCTAGCAAACAAGGCAAATGTAATTAATTAAATAAAAATAACATTAACAAGGCTTTCGACAAAACCCTCAGAATTTACTTATTGTTGTTTTAATACAAATCGCATACAATGTTATTAAACTTAGACTGATCTGATCGAGTACCAAACCCATGACTATTTCGATCAAGTTATCAGATCCAATATGATAGCAAATGAGGACTGATGTAGTTAAACTGGATGAAAACCATATTGGATTGGTAAAACTCGACGACCTGATTGTAACTCAGTGGTTAGGGTGCTGAGAAACACAATAAATAAATAAATAAGAAAAAAATGAAGAACAAAAAAAGACAAAAAAATAAATCTTTCCAAGAGATAAGATTAATAAGAATGAAGATCTTGGCAACCAGATGTGCATTGTGTTATGTCTTCTGTATCTTAAAAGATAGGAACATGAAATGAAGAAAGAGGGATGAAGGAGGCAATGAGATAATGAAGTTCATAGGTCAAGATGTGTGTGACGCTGCATCTATATGTAGACAAAAAGATTTTGGATTTCACTTAAACAATCAATATGAGCTCTTTTGGGCTTATATTAGTTATATACTTTAAAAGATGAAGAAATAGGGCATATATGGAAGCGGTGGGATAATGAAGTTCAATACTTAAGATGTGTGCGGCCTTGTGTCTATGAAAACAAAACAATGTACGATTACAGTTATACAATTAGTATAGGCCTTTTGGGCTTATATTAGTTATATACATTAAAAGGTGTACATGTGGGATTGTATGATAAATAATATATATGTAATTATAAATAATCTTACTATTATAATTAAATTAAAATTATAAGTACAAAGATATAGCTACACAAACCCAAAATGTTAGGTACAACATTATCATCCTCAATTTAACGCTAACGATGAACCGAATCAACTCGAACATAGTTCGAGACTCGATTCGACAATTGACTTGTTGAATTTCGTTTATGAACCAAATGAGTTGAACTTGAGTTTGAAGTTGAGCTCGTTAAATAAACGGGTAGAACTTGAACTAGATACATATAACTTGATTTTCGAATGATTATTTATCTATTAATTATATTTAGATTAATCTATCTAACAATCTATGAATATATTAAATATTTTATATTATTGAATTCCTATAATTATTTATAGTTAATTTTTTTTGTATGAAATGAATAAATAAAAGGATGTACAATAATTATAAAGTTAACAGATACATATATATATATATAGTAATATATTTTATACCATTAAATTGATATAATTATTGTTTTTTTGCATTAGATAAAAATATACGTAAAATAATTATAATTTTAAATCGAGTCTAACTTAAGTTGAGCCTAACACAATTGTTCACACGAGTTTGAATCGAGTCGAGTTCGAGCTGAAAGTCGAAGTTCGTATCAAACTCAAGTCAAGCTCAGAGTTCAACCATTTCTTATCATGTCGAGTCAAACTGGATTTGCTCGACTCATTTTCAGCCCTAATCATCATCATCACCACCACCACCACAATCTACCTATAATTCCTGGGGTGATTATATTAGTTAGTAGTTTGAATTTTATAATATCAACTACAAGAATTTGACCAAAATTAAATATTCTAACCCCGGCTAATTGCATACATTCCCCGCAGTTATAGTTAGTTAGTAACCCAAGTTTACTAACCCCAATTAAAATCAAGAATTCTTAGTGTAGATTTTAGTTGTGATTAAATATTCGTCTAAAATAAAATCTTTTGAATATATACACTATTTTCTCGTAAAGAAAACCTGTAAATAAGTGTGAATTATAATATGTGCAAATAAAGAAGTACCGTACTCTTTTTTTTTTTTGACAGACAGAAGTACCATACTCTTGAGGTGAGATTTCAAATCTTATTTAAGATCGAGTAGATATTTATATACAACCTTTGGTCATAAATGACAACAAACGCATCTGTTACAAAAAGTGATTTATAAAGGTACATAGGGAACATCTTTGAAACCAAAAAAAATAATTATGGTGGAGTGTTTTTGTTTCTTTCTACTTTTAATTGTTTTATTGCATTTGGCATCTCACTTGTACAAACCATCGTTCTGTTTGATGCTTCAAGCATTTTAAACAGTCCTGTACTATAGATCGAGATGGTTTAAATTCATTATCAATCATCATATGCCTAATTTGCAGCTGTTAGATCAGAAACCACCAATATATATATAGCTGGTATCAAGTGCAAAAGAGAAGTGCAGGTGTGTACAGCTTTGTGTTGTGCCCCTAACTGATATAAAATTCCACAAAATTGTTCAATTTTCAGCATAAAGTTGTTTGTCATGTAATTGGTTACTCCTCTGTTTGGAATTTTATAATTAAACTAGGTAACTGTTCATAAGATAATGGCATGTCTGGGAGGACATTATATACAAAACTCGAATATGAAGAATCAAATTGAAGGATTATTTTAAGATGCTGCAACCACTTAAACTTGGTGGTTTTGAGTGCATTGCATCGAATTAGTGAAAAGCAAGCATAAAAGGAAATTATATATGCAGAGTACTTGCAGTTGCAGTTGACTTCGGTTATGGGTGTTCTTTGGTATGAATATTCTTTACCCGAATCCTTTCTTTTCTATTGTGAGGAGGAGTGTCGAATCAGAATGATAGAGAGAATAGAACAAAACCAGGTGACTAAGTAGCAGTTAAGTCCACTACTATATCTAAATCAATTTTTGTTTTCCATCGACATCATTGCACGTTTCTCATTCATGGCCATTATACGCCAAAAAGTTGGAACTTTGTCCCGCAATATCACTCAGGGTAGCCCACCATTTTGGTCACATGCTAGTGTGCTACTCGCCAGAATATTTGGAACTTTGTTCTTTAAGGTGAAACTTTGCAATTCTTACATATAAAAACTGATAATTCAGCTTAGTGCTATGAATACAATATAAGATCAACTATACAGTACTGGTCTTTAATTAATTAGATCTATCTAAACCTTGGTTTATCCTAAAATTAGAGCAAGTATTATAATTTTTAAAAAGTTAAGATCAGTTAAGCAATTTCTCGTAGGCCTAAAACAAGTTGAGAATAATATATTAAATGACATGTCAGGTCTAGTAAGAAGCGATATATTTCATGATTATAAAACTTTTCAAAATTAGTAATTTGCCTTATTTACTTTTGAAATGGGATTTTTTTAGTAGAGACTATATGTATCTCTACAGGAGACACAACTTTATTTGATTGTAATATGATTGAGTAATAAAACTTTTTTTCTGAATATTTAACATAATTATATACTCATAATTAAAATTAAAATTATCGATTAAGCTAAAATAATCTTACGTATGTATGTTCAATGGTTGAAGTGGGATTATTGACAATTTAACACATTCACACTCTGGTCTTCTTAGTTTTTTTTTTTTTTTTATTTGATTACTTTTCGTCCCTTATACAGGAGCAGCTCTAATTGAATATTTTATGTACGTTACAATTTAAACATTTATGACAATCTTTTCAATAAACAAACACAGATATATTGTCAAATGTCTTTTCTATTACGAAGACCACCGAAGCTTATCCAGGGGCCGTCGAATACACCATCTACTGATCTACACCTAATATGTGAAATGGAAGTTATCTTAATTTAAGTTTTTCTTTTAAACACAAGCTTTCATACATTGTATATAAAATTTTAAAAATAGTATAAATATATAATAAATAAACACAAATACCTACTTTTTTATCTGCATAAAATAAAATACTTATAATTATGATGAAATGATTTGATTGAATAACAAATTAAATTGACATGTCTACTAAATAAACATTTCATTGGATTACTATATTATAAAAGTTAAAGTAGAAAAAATATTTATATATATAAGTATTGAATATAAATATTACAAATAATTGTTGATATTTTTATTTTGTGTAAAAAAAATATTTTATTCTCTACAAGTAATAATTTATATGATATAAGAGAAATAAACTTATTAATTTCAATTTTATTTAAAATTTTAAACAATAAGTGTTTAAAAAATAAAATAAAAATAAAAAGTAACGAGTATATATAGATATATAGATATATATTTTAACTTCAATTTCTGTTGCTAATAAAAACTTAATAAAAATAAAATTAGAAAGTTGAATAATATAAAGAAAAAAGAGGAATGTGAATAGATTTATGCTAAAGTATCAATAAGCACGTTCTTACTTTTAACATTAAAATTTCCGTTCAGTGAAAAAAAGATGATGATTGAAAAGCGTGGAAAAAGAAATAGAAAATCAAACAAAACAAGCTTAGGATGAATATTAATGTGACATAGAAATAGCCAATATTATTTTACAAAAATCCTTTTTATTTTCTTCTGACCCCCTTCCCTTTTTCAAAATGCAAACACGGGGTTCCCTTTGTTTTCTTTTTCAAAATGAAAATCTTCTAGAATGTCTACCCCCCCTTTCCTTTTTCGGTCCAGAGAATATATTGTTCCCTTTATTTCAACCCTTCGTCGTCAGCCATGCCAGTTTTTAGGGCTTTGACTTTTGATGGAACCCAAAAATATGGGTTGAAAGCACCAAACACAATGAGGAAAATGAGAAACAAATTGACTGAAAAAATATATATCTTGACATTGATTAAAAATCAAGGATTGAAATTATGATAAAAGACATAATTAAACATATAAAATAAAGGGGAAATTACAAAGTTTTTAAAATCTTAACATCATTTTCTTCAGTAGCAGCAGTTATTATGCCTCATCATGCCCCGAGTACTCTTCCAATGACTTGAACAATGGAGAAGGGACCAATAGGTATAGGCAAAAAAGAAATGCTTAAATTAGAGTTACCCATCAAAATACTAGTAATTAAATAAATGTAAACCTGACCCTTTTATCAGTATGGTGACAATAAGTGATTATATTTTTTGTAGGGCACCTCAATTGCTCCAATATGATGCAAGCTACATACGGAAACCTCTTTGGCCAGAACATTCCAGAGAAACACACCACAGTATGCATGTCTCATGTTCAATAGAATTAATCTATAGATCTAAAGATCTTAAACGAGCGTGATGCTTGGTTTTACCCAAATTAGACCTTAGACTTGATTAGTTTACAAGTCATCAATTCGTTCACTAACTTTGACTTCTAATTAAATTATGGCTAGTGTGGCAAGAGGAGACCAGTCCAATTTATGAAACAAAAGGGTGGTATTTTATAATTTATACATTAATTGCCACAGTTTCATTACTAGTAGTCAGTGAGTTCCCCTATAAAAAAGTTTCCATTTTTTCTTCTTGTCAAGCGATGTATAATCTGTTTATAGAAAATGACGTAACCATATTGGAAACGAAGTTGCAACAGAAGATGGATTCGATCGCACATATTCCTCGTCACATGCAATCGGGCAGGGTCAACGTTAGTTAACGTATCAAAACTAAAAAGCACTTAAAAGCTAGCTTCTAGAATAATAGCACAACTGAATATTTGATTGTCCTCTTGAAGAATAAAGGAGATATGGTTAGATTAAAATGAAAAAAAAAATCAACAAATTAAATTTATGTTAAAAATTTAATTATGTAGTTGACATATGGATTATATAATCTGAATAATTTTCCCATTGAGTCAAAGTAATGTTGAAAATTTGTAAAAAAAAAAAAAAAAAAAAAAAAAAGTGAAGTACTATGGAAACAGTAAAAAGTATGTTAAAGAGAGTGTGACAAAGAATATATTCTTAACTTTTTTTTTCTTAAAAACATTGATATATAAACTTAATGATTAATAGAAATTATAGAAAATTCATTCGCTTGATCGGGGCACCCATTAGCCCATAAGGTGAAGATTCGGATTCAAATTCCCTCTTACCCATATCCCAACTAGAAATAGCTTTGACTATCTATGTCATATAAATTATGCTAGTTTTATGTGATAATAAGTTAATAACCACGTTTGTTCAACAAAAAAGCAGATGCAGTAAAAAAAATTAAATAATCTTGATAGGAAATAAACTGGTGACATTTTATTTAAGAATAAAACAATAAATTCCTAAGACAATTGCTTTGTTTAATTAATTTTGTAAACATTATTTTTCATGTATTATTAGTCAAAGACTTATTAATTTTTTAATTATAAAAATTTATAAATTAAAATAAAACATTTAAATATACTTCATACTTAATTTTACATATATTTATTTTTATTATTAAATTATGTTTAAACATAATTTAATCAATTTTTATATATTAATATGTTCTTGTTATTTAAAAAAAACATAAACTAATATATAGATTATTCTTAAAAAAATATTTTATGTAATTTATAC
>PYAF01002518.1:2627995-2656998 GCA_007407185.1 Glycine tomentella | reverse complement strand
CAAAACTCATTTCTAAAGTAATGTCCTTTCATTCAAATATTAAACCATGTATCTTTCTTATTTAAGGTTAAATATTATTTTAGTCCATTATGATTTAGTATTTTTTTATATATGAAATTATCAAAATATGGTGGATGAAATGATAGAGTGCATCTGAGTTTTTATATGATCGCAAAATTTCTCTTAAGCTAAAAGAAAAATTATATATAACAATTGTAAGACTTAATGTTATATGGAGTTAAATGTTGGTCAGCACATAGACAACATGAGCATATAATAGGGATAACAGGAACGAGGATGTTAAAGTGAATGTGTAATTATACAAAGATTGATAAGATAAGAAATGAAAATATTCGACGAAAGGTAGCAACAGTATCGATGAGTGAAAAGATAGAGGAACATATATTGAGGTAGTTTGAGCACGTAATGAGACGGCCCCTAGATACTCCCATAAGAACAAGAGTTTGTTATTAAGAGCTTGATACTAAGAAAGGTAGAGGTAGGCCGAAACTTAAATGGGAAAAAATAATTAAACAAAACTTAATAAAGTGAAATATAGATTGGCGGAAGCTGTGTCTTAAGAGAGAATGGAAAAAAACTATAAGTTTGGTGAAGGGTTAAACTCGTTATTATCTCTATGTTCTAAACGGTACCTTTTTAGTTTTTTTCTTCTTCATTTTTTTCATCCTTCTTTCACTTTTTTTTCTTTTCTTTTGTTTTATTTCTTTTTTTTCAACTTCTTCGTATTTATAATTGGGTTCATCTACCATCGATCCCAATTAACTTGGGTTAAATGTGCTGTTGATGTTGATGTTGATATTAAAATTTAAAGTTTTATTTTGGTCATTTATATTTTAAATTTTTTATTTTAATCTTTTATATTTTTTAAAGTTTCATTTTAGTCTTTTCTTCTAATTTTCGTTAGCAAATGTTAGTATTATGTTATTTTTTGAATAATTAATTTAAAATAGTCCAGCTAAAAATTGAAACAAGATCCAAAATCACTATCACAACGTGAGATATAAAACTTTTCATCATCGTCAGGATCCAACATTTATAATCTATATTGGTGTTGGATCGTGGTGTGACTATGGGATAACACAATAGTGTTATTTGGTGGATGAATGTTGCAAATCTGATTAGTTTGTTAATAATGATCCTAATGCTAATGAAGTTATAGATTTAAGTGAATGTTGATTGTATTATTTATGTTGCGGTGGTTATAGAGTTACAAAGGATGATGAAGAAGGTTAAAAAAGTAAGTGGTTTAATCCATTTTAAAAAGATATTAGCATTTTTAATCGCTACTATTTTAAATTAATTAATTCAAATTTAAAGTTAATTACACAAATTATTGTTAATGAAAATTTTAAAAAATAATCAAAATGTAACTTTAGAAAACAAAAAATCAGAATAAAATTTTTAAAACTTAATATACTAAAATAAAACTTTTAAAAATATAAAAAATAAAATAAAACTTTTGAAAATATAAAAAATTAAAATAAATTTTTAAAACTTAATATACAAAAATGAAATATCACTAAAATATAATGAAACAAAAATGATATTTATCATTAATTTAATTATTAAATCACGTATCATTATCGCAACCTTACATTTCTTACTAAGTTACTATTGCATCTATTGATTCTATTCTTATGATTTGCTGTATGTACAGAGAAATTCGATGAATAAAGGAAAACTAATAATTATAAAACTTTCTGAAATCAACTAATTTTGGTGCGGAACATTCCCTTACGGATTAATATGCTGATGCTCGTGCTTTTCTGGATAAAATAATAATGGGAATCTCCCATGTTTTTGGCCTATCTTCTTTTTTCAGTGATCATTCTTGAAATAATGATATACACACTTATAATATTATATAGTATATATTTTTATTATTTGATTGTAATTGGGATTTTTTAAAACTATCTGAGAGTTTATTTTATTTTTATTAATGTAGAAAAAATTATATAATCAATTAATTAAATTAAAAATTTCTTCAAATATAAATTTTAAAATAATCATTACAAAATCTAATTATTATTAATTACTTATGAGTTATGACTAAATAATAATATAAAATATTTACACTATGAAAATATTCTAGCGTTGACATTCTAACCAATGTGCTAAGTGTTATATATATTCATTGATTCATTCAAAGGAGTGTGCTTTATTTATTTATTTATTCAAGTCCTCTAAAGTAAAAGGGAAAATTAAAACTAGTTATTGTTGTTAATTAAAATCTATGTATATTTAATTATAAATAATAAAGTTGTTAAAAACGTTAGACAATTATTTTTTAATCAAAAACTGTAAAATGTAATTACTTTATCCTCATAAATACGCATTCTTGTTTTAAAGAAGTTGAATTGTTTTTTTATAATAAAAAGGACCAATAATTATCTGGTTTGAGGACAATACTTGTAAAAAAAATGCTTTAATTGCTCTTAGTTATATAAAAAAGTATGGAGTAATAGATACTTAAAAACTCATAATTAATAAAGAAAACAAAGTTTTAGATTTTAAATAAGAGAAATTAAAATTGACATTTGTTATTTATTAGAAGAAATTTATTAATTTTATTTTTTTTAAATATTTTACTTTAGTTTATTTATTTATTTTAATTATGTTATTGATATATAATATTTATTTTAGTTTGTGAGATTGATTTAAAGTTTCCGGTGCAACATAACTTTGGTAATGTATAGGGCTATTTAGTTAAGGCAAGTCCTTTTTCAAGGTATGCATTATTTTTTTAACTAGAAAAAAGGTTTTAATTATTTTTTAATATTTAAAATAGTATCAAGATTTATTTGTAATTAATATAAGTTATAGACTTATATTTGTATGTCAGATAATAGAGTTAAATCTTAAATAAATTATCAAGTACGAATATGTTATAGAAAAAGATTAAAAAAAGCTAGTATATATTATTAATATATTACAATGAAAAACTAATACAATTAACAAATTTAACACAAATTAACGTGAATATAATTTTGTAGTAACTTCTAATCGTTTAAGTATGTATTATTAAATTTATATTTTTTCATTCATTCCCTTAATTTTATTTTTCTTATTTTTTATTATAAAATGTTAAGTTAAGCATTTTCATAAAATCGATTATAATGAAATAATGTATAATTTATTTTTGATAAAATTCTAAGTTTTATTTCATTTAGATTTTGTTATGTAGCTTAATTTGTAACGTTCTTAGAATTGGATCATCGAACCGATTAAGACACTAGTTTAAAAGTCAATGGTCGAATCGATTTTAATAAAATATTTTAATGTAATATCCTAGTAATTTAAAATAAAATAAAATAATATACATAAATTGATAATAATAAAAAGTAAATTTCACTTAAAATGAAATAAGTTATAATATATATTTTTAAAATAACATATTTTTTTTCTTAAAAAAAGTTTTAAGCAAAATCGGTTAACCCATCGATTTTGATGGATTGTTGATCAGTTCAATAGTTTTGAACTAATTTAAAGATTCATTGATTTCTAAAAAACTTTATAATAGACACATGACCTATTCCTGATTGGACTGGTCCAGGTTTCAAATTAATATTAATTTGTTTATATAAACTTTTTTGAATTCATGAGAATAATAATTTCATAATTAATTTTATAGTTGTATTAAATATTGATCATATTTAATTATCTTTTATTATGTTTTAATTTTTGATAGCTCTTTTGTTAAATATTAACAAATAAGTCGTATATTATGAACATGTAAATTGATTTTAATTTTTTCAATATTATAAAAAATTAATTAAATTATTGATTTGATTTTTTATAATAACAAAAAAATCTATTCGTGCAAATTTACCGCATACTAACTAGTTTACCTAAATAAATTAAAATTCAACTTTTAAAACTGAATATATTTGATTAAAAAATTTAAACTTGAATAGACATAAACTAAATTAAAGTGGATAGAAATACAAACCATAGAGTCCATATAAAGTGCAATATTAATTCTCAATAACTCCATCGCTAATGAATCCAAAACGCACACGGTCACCCACACGGAACAGTGGCCAAAATGCCACAGATTTTTTAAAAAATTGTCCAAATGTCACACGGTCCGTTTTATTTGTCGGAATGCCACGGAGGCAAAATCGCTGGAAAGCTGGACGACTAACATGCGAAAAGTGGCACGCAGCGGTTGGGAGTTGTGGGCAGGCAGGGACACGTGGAAACCGCCATAGATAGCAGCGACTTCGGTCTGCTGCTGACATGGCCACACGTTATTCGCCTGCAGGTCCATCGGATAAGGATGGCAGCTCGCTGAGTGGTCCAGCGTTTTTGGTGACGTGGCTGACGCGTAATTCGCCACATGGTACAGCGGATTCAGGTTGTAGGAACGCGCCATTGGGCCTAGCGATTTATGCTTTGCTGGCCCACTATAAGAACCCCCCCTTTCACTATCTTCCTCCCTCACTTCAATTATCCCTTTCAGCAACATTTTTCTTCTTCCCTCTCTCAATTTAACTCTCTTATTTTGCTTTTGTGAAGTTATTGAGGTTAGTTAATAATTTTTGGATTATTTTGTTTATATTTTAATTTTTCATATAATTTTGATGTAAATAGTTATAGATATTACACCATATTAAGTTAGAAATATTGTAAACATTAGGGTAGAAGATGTGGATGATTTTAAACATTAGGTTAGATAATGTTTAATGTTAGTTTGTAATTATTAAATTTGTAGTATATGTTCTAAAAACATGAGAAGGAATTGGAATACCACGATCGAAGTCACCGTCTACGTCCGTATCTGACGAGTCACCATCTGGAACAACACCTTCGTCCACTTCATCCTCCGAACTGTCCATAGGCCAAACTGGGTCGTGGGCCGGCACCATTTCATTCTCCATTGCTTGACTTGCTGGTGCTGGTGGGGGCAATATATACATATCTTCATAATCCATTTGTTGGGTTGGTTGGGTTGGTATTGGTGGTGATTGGGATACATCTCTGTCTTCCACATTCACCAACGGCTCTCTGTTTATGTCAATGGACCTGGTGGGCTGAACACAATGTTCACTGCTTGATTGTCCCCCACAGTTTAATTCTGCATACAATTCGATAAATCTTGGGTTTGCTCCATCGGATATGCAAGCGTCTATAACCAACGCTACATCGTCATCATCTACAATATCCACAGCAACCCACTACATCGGGTTGCCCGATGTACATCTAGCAGTCAATCGAGAGACAGATTGTCCGCATTGTAATCTCAACTTCTTGTAAATTATTTTCATCAGATGCCGGTGGCTGCATCCTGGGGGCATACGAAACATTTTACTTCCTCCTTCAAAAATTTAACCGTTAGGCCCAACGTATCTATTCCCATGATAATAGACAATGGTTATTAAACCATTTCTATTAGCACTCATATTCCGTAAATTACAAAAACTAACTTTCGAAATGAAAATTTAAAAACAATGAAATCAAATACTTCACTAGAACAACGGAAAATGACTTTCGGAATGAAAATTTAGAAACACACACACAAATACTTCAGCAGCAGAAGTAGAAGCTATCTGATGCTGTGGAATTGGGAGGTATAAATAGGACTAAAATCGCTGCAGGATGAAGCAAATTACTATAACCTAATTCACTGGATCTTTTACCAAATTTACAGAAAGCTGACACGTGTCAAACCTTACCAAAAACGCTGCCCAACTTTGCAAATTACTCCTCCATTCATAGTTTGCCATGTGTGTTGCTCGAAAATCAACTCCGATCAAGGCACCTAATTCGTGGTCAAACCCAGCGAATTTAGCCACCTATAGCAACTTGTCACGTGGCCAAAAAGGCTGTGAATCCATGCCACGTATTTCGCCCTTGCGTCCAGCGAATATGCAGCCATGACATTCTGCCATTTAGTTTCACCCGCGTGGCATTTTGCCAAATCTTTTTTGCAAACGTGGCATTTTGGCAAAAGTTCCCACCCCCGCAGGCCACAACACAAGAAGCGCAGCGTGATTCTAACGCGTGGAATGATCAAAATTTCAATTCAACATCGTTAGTACTATCTTCAGTTTTCTACAGCTCAGCATCACACAATCCCTCTCTCTATATATACCACCTTTGCGGTCCCTCTTTTTTTCATATTCATTCTCATTCACTCCCACTCTTCCGTTTCCTTTCTCTCTGCATTTCCAAATCTCTCTTTCTTTCTTTCTCAGCCAAACATTTCCCCCTTTTTCGTTTCCCATCTCCCCTTAACACAACACCCATTTTGCTTCCTTCGTGTCCCTTTCTCCTACTTTCTCTTTAAAATTAAGGCTCGCTAGGGTTAGGTTAGGTTAGGTTTTCGGTGAGGCGAGAGAGTATGAGGTTGAGGGAGGACATGCCGTGTAAAAACGACGACGATTGTGAGAAAGAGGAAGTGGTGATAGAGAATGATGTAACCGTGGCCCAAAATCGTTGGTGTCCCGTCGTGAATGCCGGGTTTTCTTCGCCCAAGAGAGTCGTTGTGGTTGGTTACGCTCTTACCACTAAAAAGATTAAGAGCTTTTTGCAGCCTAAGCTTGAAGGTTTAGCTAGGTAAATCAACACAACATTCCTTTCATAATCGCAAACCATAACCGCTAATTAATTTCATCATATCTTTTTCCGACTTTAATTTCTTTTTCAAAGAAAATAATAATAATCAACCGAAATCGTTTCAATTTGGACGAGAGAATTTTCATATATGGTTGTTTTCAATTTTCAATTTATGAGGTTCGTCCAACACGCGTCGTTTTCATTAGGCTGGCGAGAAAGCGAAAGAAAATATATGTGATACTCCGAGAATCTGTGTTGAGAATGGAAAGATATTTTACCATTTTTTTTTTGTTTTTACGGGAATTGTAGGAACCCGTGCTATTTCTGAAAAACGTAAAAGTTTTGTTGATGGAAACATTGATTTGTCTAACAGCCTCACAAATTCTGAATACCTGCTTTGTTTTCTATTGTCGTCCCTGATTTTATGGTTCAATAATGTTGAGTTGTCAGTTTACTTTACCTGTGACCGTGTTCCAGTACTCGGTTTGTTACTGATTTCAGTTTGTACGAATTTTCGTGCAGACTCAAGGGAATACTATTCGTGGCTATTGACCATAATAGGCCTCTTTCAGATCAAGGTCCTTTTGATATTGTCTTGCATAAGGTTATAATTTCCTCTGCCCTGACTTTCCTCGTTCTCTCTCTCAAAATTACTTCAATACTGTTGTTACCCACTGTTAACTCATAAATCATTCAATATATTGTGTTAACTTTTTGCAGTTCCATGTCACTTGCTCTAATGATACTTGTTCTGTTTAATTGCGACTGATTCTTCCATTTTGTTTCTTGGAAAATGCAGTTATCAGGGAAAGAGTGGCGCCAGGTTCTGGAGGTTGGTCCACCCACCCACCCCTTTTTCAGCACGTGTTTTTAGTGTGTTGATCAATCCAATCATAATAATTATATGCTTGCTACTTGTGTTGTGTCTATGCTTTTGATTCTAACTGGGATGAAAAAAAAGAAAACATTGGAAAGGCTGGTCAACGACTAGCTTTTTTTAACTTGCTGCCTGGCATAATTTGCAGACTGATTGTTCCTATCTCTCATTAACCAGTAGTTGAGGTCGAGGCCTCAAGGTTCCTGCAAGTGAGGATGTTACTACTTTCATGGCCTTCTAGCTGATTTTGTCAGGTTTTATTTGGAAAATCTCTTCAAAAGATTTTTCCTTTTGAACTCGATTAAGTAGGTTCATTTCTCCTGGGTGCAAGGATGGATAGACTTGTGGCTGGTTATAAGAGAAAGATGACGAAACCACTTTATTAGTTCCGTTCTTAGCTTCTTATATTGCAATCCTTTATGCTGTAGTGTTTGCTGTACTTCTTAACGGGATATAGGAATTATAGTGGCCTAACTTTGCAAGTTACTACTCTAACTTTTCTGATCAGTGGACACGGATTGTGGTGACTATCTCATGCATTTCATTTGACAATAATGCTGCCTGGTCTATGATAATACTCCTCAACTGTACTGTAAACACAGATATGCATGTGTCTGATAATATCTGCCTTACCCTCCAAAATATTGTGTCTACAAGTCTACTACTAATTATATGAGTTTATAGCAAGCTCTGCATCTGATTGAAAGAAGCTATAATCTTCCATAATAATTACCTGAGCTGTAATAATAGCTACTTTTCATGCTGTGCTCTCGTTACTGATTAAATGATTCTGTATTTAGATCTTTGTCTTTTATGTTGGAATTTTGAGAACTACACCTGCAATATAGAAAACTCTTATATCAGAAAAGCTGACAGATGCAAGAGTTTTGCATTAGCATTTTAACTTTACTGATTTGTTGGAAGTAGTTCTTTTATCATTTTCCTCTAAGCTTGATTTTCTGGATGATATGATTTCTATTTTGGTACAAATATCATTCATGCTGAAAATTCGACCCATAGTTTGCAGAGTAGTTGTTGTGGGACTTGTATGAATTGGTACTTTCCTATTTACAATATATATGGGGACCCATTTCCCTGATATCTTAGTCAAATTATAAGTTATAAATTCATCCTGTAAGGTCTTCTAAGTAATTTGTTGAAGTCACTATTTCATAATTATATATTAAAATTTCATGGTTCTATGAATGAGAGTGGAAACAAGATGCCCTCCTTGGACATTGCATTCTAGATTTTATTGCAGTGTGTTATTCTTTAGGAGAAAAGCAACTTTGAATCCTGCTTGGCTTTATTC
Source organism: Glycine tomentella (assembly GCA_007407185.1). Classification (NCBI taxonomy): domain Eukaryota; kingdom Viridiplantae; phylum Streptophyta; class Magnoliopsida; order Fabales; family Fabaceae; genus Glycine; species Glycine tomentella. The sequence continues at coordinate 2,648,230 of PYAF01002518.1, read as the reverse complement.
ACGGTTTATTCTATTTAGTTTTATAATATCCAGAGAACTGGTGACCTCTTTTTCTTAGTTTCTAACTCCTGTATATATTTTAGGATTATAGGCTGTCACATCCAGAAGTTACTGTTCTGGATCCTCCAGATGCCATACAACATATACGCAACCGTCAGTATATGCTTCAGGCTGTTGCGGATATGAACCTTTCTGATTCCTATGGTAATTTTTGGCTCTCCACCTTGATAATAAGTTACTACTCAGTAATGCTGTATGTTCAACCATGTTGAGTTATTAATAGCTAATGAATTTTATCATATTAATTATCCATGCAGGCACTGTTGGTGTTCCTCAGCAATTAGTTATCAAGAGAGACGCATTAGCCATCCCAGAGTTGGTCAACAAAGCTGGCTTGACTTTACCCCTTGGTATGTATATGTTGGTTTTTCAACTACTTTTAGATGCTGCGGTTATGCGATTTCTCAGAGCATGGACGCATGGACATTTATTGTTACGAGGGTTGTGTTTTTGAGGCAAAGTCATTAGAACTTATGAAAATAGGCATGGTAATCCCATCTTATTTTGTGTCTGATCAGATTACTTAATTTTGTAATGCTTAATTTGAACTTTCCTTCCTTCTTATGTTTGCAACTTCAAAATCATTTAAGTTGCAAAGCCACTGGTTGCTGATGGAAGTGCAAAGTCCCATGAATTATCCCTTGCTTATGAGCATTTTTCCCTTCAATATCTTGAACCTCCTCTTGTTCTCCAGGAGTTTGTCAACCATGGTAAGCAATTGCTGCTTATTTATATATTTTTCACTCTTAAATGTCTAGGAGCCCATCATGATACACATGCTATTTTATTTTTGGTGTAGGAGGTGTTCTCTTCAAGGTTTATATAGTTGGTGATGCTATAAAGGTTGTAAGGCGGTTTTCATTACCTGATGTTAGCAACTGGGAACTCTCCAAAGATGCTGGTATATATCGTTTTCCAAGGGTTTCTTGTGCTGCAGCTTCTGCGGATGATGCAGATCTGGATCCTACTGTTGCTGGTAAGTTATCATGTATTCTTGACCAAAAGCTTTCTATAGACCTTTTATTTTTTTTTTCAAACTTAAAACAGGTTTTCACATTCTCCCCCCTCAGGAAGGGGAAAATAGCATCATTAGAAACCAGGTTTTGTCCCAGCCATTCACAAACATAAGAATGGTTGGTTCTCCGGGGTTGATAATCTCATTAATTCAAAAACACTTTTAGTTTCTTGTCATAGTTCTCATACTATCATTTTGTGTCAATCTATTTTAAACAAATTGCTATTTCATAATTTGTTTGACTATATTTTTCAATTTTAAACAAATTGCTATTTTGTCCTGCCTATAATATGGGGTTGGGTGGTGATCCAACTTTGACAATTGGAAATCTAAGCCCAACTGATTAGGTTATTAGTGCATTCACTTTTGATTGGTTATAGAAAGGGTTTGCAGTATGGGTTCTTCTGCAGTTTGGTCAGTCCTTCATGATTCACCGTCTTTTAGTCTCCTCATTTTCTTCATTTTTCTCCTTGCAGAGCTTCCTCCAAGACCTTTACTAGAGAAACTGGCTAAGGAGCTTCGATGGCGATTGGTAAGTAGCTCATTCTTTGGTTCAAGGTGTCGTGTTATTGATACAAGGACTATAATTATACTTCTTTATCATTATTCTTATTTCTAGGGGCTTCGTCTATTCAACCTGGATATTATACGTGAGTACGGAACAAGAGATCACTTTTATGTCATTGACATAAACTACTTCCCTGGTAAGATATATTGGAGATCTTGTTTACTTAAATCCCATACCACACTAATAGAAAGTATGCCAGGTTATTTGGTATGCCCAATGAGATTTCACCTGTGTTGAGAAGAGTATATGTCAAAAGAGTTCGTTTATAAAAATTTCTTTTGATATTCTACTTTGAGTTCACATTTAATCCTGTCTCCTTCACGTCATCATCTCAAAAAAAAAAATTTCTCACCTTCCTATCTGGTATTTGTATGACGTTCTTTTACTTGTTAACACAATGTTTAGTCTTCAATCTTGTGAGAATATTAACAGTTGCCTTTGAAATTGGTATTAAAAATATTAAGAAGTTCATCCAATTTCGTATGACTTTCGTTCAAAACTTCTGTATTGGTTTTAAAATTGTTGCAGGGTATGGCAAAATGCCAGAATATGAACACATATTTACAGACTTCCTGTTGAGCCTGGGGCAGGGGAATTACAAGAAAAAATAGGCTAAAATAACTCTTTCCAGCCCTTTGATTTATGTTCCTCTCATAATGTAAGCCCGTTCGCCTCAGTTTGAAGCTCAAAACTATGGCTGTAGGAAAGTATCTTAGAAAAGCATTAGTGATAATAACATTTGCAGTTATGCTGTGTGATGGAAGTGCCTGGGAAACTATGAAGGCTTGATGTTTCGTGAACTTCGACCTGTACAGAACACCTGCTAGTATTTTGTTGTGCGGGAACTTTATGTTGTCCTTCCAAAGTAACACATGTTGTTTCAAATCCTGAAGTTCTATAGCTGGGTAGAGGGTAGCTTGATGACCGAAGGGGTCAAGTCTGCAATTTGAAGGATATGTATTCGCACCGCAGTGGATGTTGATATGACCATGTTGGATAAGTTGACGGATTTCAAATGTACTGACCGTTCTTTGCTGTATATATGGCATAATTTCTTGACAGTAGGAATCTAAAGCAAATTTTCGTCAAAGTACATCTTTTTGTCTTGAAATTTATTTCGTGTTCTATATTTTGGTTACCGTGAATCCGTGATCTCAGCAGCAGAGAATATGTCGAACAACTCAGGACCACCTTGCTTTGCGTATTAACTATAACGATCTATATAAGCTCGCCCATTCCGCGTTCCATTGGTTTGTGGTAGAAATTAGGATGCACAACATAAGGGAAGGTAAAAGGGAAATCTTCTGAGATAATTTAAAGTTATTTGGTTCCATTGACGGAGGGAACCCATGGATGAGATTTTGATTAAACATTAATGCTTAATCAAAATTAATTGAGAAGAGAAGAAGGGGGAAAGTAACTAATTTTTTTTTTTGCTGAGACGGAAAATAACTATTTTAACGGCGAAGAGGTAAATAACTATTTGTTTGGTTTGGTTCATAAGGGGGAAGGATTTTATAAAATAATTTATTTTGTATATTTAAAAGAATAAGAATATTTTAGTCATTGCAGTTAGATGAAAAAAATAAATAACTCTTATTATTGTAAAGGTTTTATTTGGTTCCCTCAAATCAAATATTTGAGAAAAAACATTTCCTTCTATATGTTTTAAATTCAACTATTTTCCCCTCTAAATTTTTTCAATTATTGGAGGGGAGTAAAAGTTAGATGAATTTTTTTCTTTATTTCCTTCCAATCAAATACTATGTTAATATTAATTCTAGGATTTAAAAATAGATGAAAACAATTGTTAAACACAACATGAATGATATTAATTTTTTAATGTTTAAATAATGGAATTGTTCTAAAAATGTATAAGAATATATTTTGAAAGGTATGAAATGATATAATGATTTAATGCATAAAAGTGTTAATTTTTTCCCTTAATGTTGTTTTGGAATTTTTTTTTTCTGTTAGGGGCGGCTTTGTAGCAATGATATCCACAAATATTGCTATATTATAGATAAATTTCTTATAACTTTTATCTTTTCAATGGAACACTTTTTATTAAATTGATTACTATTTTTTGTTAGTTTCTAACTTTTTACTGTAATGTTTTCCTTTGTGTTTAATTTCATCAAATTTTATCTTTATATTCGAGTCTCGTTTGAAAAAGATTGCTAACTTTCTCCTTGACACTTCTGTTTTTAGTTGGTTAAGATGTTATTCATATTTATGAAAAGTTATTTACATCAAACAGCATTGCTGATTTGATATGCATACGTGTTATCTTAGTTTGAACTGAGTTAAGATATGATAGTGATTCGTAATACGTTGGAATGCTAAAATTTTGGGTAAAAACAGAGAAGGTATCCCTAAGCTTGAACCACCCTGTAATTTTGGAAGGAAATGTAAATGTCTTTGGATAGCTCAGAAGACTTGAATATTTTGGAATTTAAGTAAAATATCTTAATATTTGAAATCAAAGAAGTTGGGATCCCACAAAAAAAAAAAAACGTGGAATTTTCAGAATCCATAAAGATCTCTTCTATGATTGATGTCATCTCCTGTGTAAAATAAATAGAATCGTGGGAGAGAGAGCTTAGATAAATGAGACAATTATCTAAGAGAATCTTCAATAAGATATCTCAATTTGAGATCTTAATCACCTTTTTTTATGAATCCTATATTGATTTTCTAAATTTTTTACTCTAAGTCTTGAATATTTTGAGATCTTACATCAATTTTTTTTTTTAGGTAACACAAGCTACCCACCTTCTTCTTTCTTTTATCTCCCTCATGCTCCCCCACCACTCCACGTGTCCTCTTTCCCCTTTTTGTTTTCTCTCACGCTCCCCCACCCCTCACACTCTGTCTTGTCTCCCACCTCCACCATCCTGCTCCCTTTGCGAACCCCACTACCACCATCTGCGAATCCCCCCTGCCCTCACTTCCCTCCACCCTCACGGTCTATGTTGAGCAAAGAGACAAAAAAAATATTTTTTGAGAAACATTGCGGATCTTGATGGTTCTTGTGAAAGAGATTGTTTCTGTATGTAAGGGGGAGAAAAATTATAAGTACTTGCTTATTGCAAAGAAATTGTTTCTAAATTCGAAGTTACCAAAACTCAATTTTACCTTTGTATAAGGACTCGCTCTCTAGTACCTTTAAATACTCAAAAGAATTTATTCTTTTAGAATTTGACGAATTTAAATAAAAAATTATAATATTTGAAAACAAAAAATTTAGGATCCCGTGAAAATGAGTGAAAATTTCAGAATTTATATTGAGTACTCTCTTCTATCCATTACTAACTTCATCTTTTCTTTTCATGGGAGGCCTTAGGAAAACGAGGTTGACTAAGCACTCTTTTATTTCAAAGAATTTTATATCTTTAATAACTTTACTTATTATGCATTTTAGTAATAAATTTTGTTAAAATTATTTCTTCATTGAGTTTTCTTTTCATTTTAAATTAAAATTTTGTTATTTAAACGTAAATTACTATCAATTTATTTGCAGTCTCTTGCCATTTTGATTGTTAATTAATTTTCGTTTATCGATATCGTTTTTGGGTGAATGTTAGTATAAGACAGTTAGTATATATAGTTAGTTGTGTCAGTACTTAAACTGTTATAACTAACAAACCAATTCTGTTGGTCAGTTAGTTATAGTTTCACTCTGAATCGATCAGAATTCACAAACATGGCTTCTTCTTCCTCTCTCCCTAATCTTCATCCATCTCATCGTGCTGAAGTTCGCATCGTGACGAAGGCGTCTGAACTCCCGGCTGCATTTCTTGCACCCTCGCCGTCGTCGAAGCTGGTGATCGGTTTCGACAACGAGGGCGTGAAACTGGGCCGCGATGGCACTCTCTGTGTGATGCAGCTGGCGTTCGACGATGCCATATACATCGTGGACGCCATCGAAGGCGAAGAGAGTCTCATAATGAAAGCGTGCAAGGTGGCGCTGGAGTCCGAACACGTGACAAAGGTGATCCACGACTGCAAACGCGACAGCGAGGCCTTGTATTTCCAGTTCGGTATCAGGCTGAACAACGTGGTGGACACGCAGATCGCATACTCGCTCATAGAGTCGCAAGAACAAGGAAATAAGGTAAACGACTACATCTCCTTCGTCGACCTTCTCGCAGATCCGCGTTACTGCGGAGTAGCTTATCCGGAGAAGGAAGAGGTTCGGTTAATCCTGAAAAGGAACACCGAGTTTTGGAGAGAGAGGCCGTTGACCGAGTATAAGTTGAATGCTGCTGCTGCTGATGTTCGTTATCTCATACACATTTACCACAAGATGATGGAGAAGCTGAGTGAGAAATCTCTATGGTATCTTGCGGTTCGTGGTGGATTGTATTGCCGGTGTTTCTGCGGAAACGCTGAGGATTGGCCACCTCTGGCTCCGGAAGTTCCGGAAGCGCTGAAAGATGAGAACGGAAAGGGACCGGAGGAAGAAAGGATTTGGGTGTTGGATATTCCGGCGAGAGGGTGGGCGAGAGAAGTTATTGGGGACGGAGGGATAACAATTAGGAAACTTAGGAAGGCCAGCGTTGCGGAAATTCACATTGTTGAAAGGCCACCAGATAACAAGGCCTTCATCATCGGAACAGAGAAGGAGGCCAAGAAATCCATGGATATGGTACGTGGTGTCTGGGAACGTTCCCAAATGAGTTAGTTACCTTACCTTCTCTTTCAACCTAACTTTTCTATAGCTTTCTAATTCATGATGATACACAAATATGCTGCTGCTACTAGTTTTTGTTGATAAGTCAACAATAAACGTGGTGTGACATACGTATGATTCAAAGTTTAATTCGATCAAATTTAGAATTCCCCAATATGTACAATTTTTTACCATATAAAAAAATCTCAGACGATAGTTTGAAGGTTTCCGCAGTTGGTTGCGTAAGTTTGTAGGATTTTCAATAAAATATGTTCACAATTTGTTTGCCAAAGGGCCAATGGTAATAAATCACGGCAGGTTTAACTCGCGTTCCACTGCACGTACTTGTGATATTACGACTAAAATTAAGAAAGGATTTAAAACTAGTATAGCCATAATGTAAAACTAGAATCTATAATATCATAATATTTTGAGTAACGCATGCTAACCGTTAATAAAGAACAAATTTAGGGAGCCAATTAAATGATGAAGAAGGTTTGATTTAAGATGAAATACAAGGCGGAATTACTAGAGAGTAGCAAGCATCAGGCTTCAAACAAACAAGCAAAGATGAAATGACAGAGTACCGAGTGAGTGTGACTAGGCAGAGGGAGTTGGAGGCGGCGGAGGAGTAACGGGAGCATCGGCGGGAATAACGAGGGTCCAATCAGGAGGAAGAGGAGGAAGAGGGTCGTAGACAGTGGGCTTGCGGTTTCTATCCCATGCTTGCGTCTTCCTCGGCCGAGTCTTCATGTGATGCGCCGTCGCTTTCTTCTGCGGCCGAGACGAACACACTATCGTCAATCCACCGTCACTTCTCCCTCCAATTCCCATTGGCGCCATCACCACTCCACACCCGAACATGCTTGAAACCGACGACATCTTCCCTCTCTCTTCTCTCTCTGCTCTCAGACACTCATCCCTTACCGCTTTATCCCTCTCCATATCTTTCATTTCTTCCCAGTTTACCCTTCACTACAAGGCCCAAATCATTTGCTTTCTCTCTCTGGGCCACACTATTACTCTTTTTGGCCCAAATTTTAAATACAAATAATATGTTTAATAAAATTTATATATATATAAAAATACATTATTATTAGATCTAAATTAATTGTTATAAATTTATAAAATTTATTATATAAACTTATATGTGTTATAATAATTATTTTTAACATGATTAATCTATTAATTTAATTGGTTAAAACGTTGTATTAATAATGCAAAGGTAACAAGTTTAACACTTATGTAAATGTATTTTTGATTTTTCCCTTTCACAATCCCTTGATTCCTTTGTGTTGATGATGATAGATTCAAATTAAAACAAATAAAGAAAGAAGCATTACTTTTATTTCTTCTGGAACAATAAATCAATTCCTCCATTTGGTGTGAAAAAAATGAGTAAATTAAATTTGTATTTTTTTTTTGTTTTTTTTTCAAATTTCACTCGATATTTCTCTCTTTTTATACAGTATTTTTACATGTTTACGTCATTATCTAACGTTTATAGAAATATCTAAGTAGACAAAATTGTCCGTTAGTGTAAATTACAGTCGCACTCTCTATGTTTTTCTCAAATTGTACTCGATACACCTCCTTTCTTATACATTACTTTTATCTTACGACGCCAGTGTCCAGAGCACCAGACACAGTGGTGATGGTGGCTAAAATTACGACAAGGGACGAGGAGCTAGTGGAGGTGGATATGACGGCAACGACGATTACAATGGTGGTGGTTGCTTTGACAAGAGTGGGTGTGCCTGAACGCTGTGTTGGTAGGCGAGAATGACGATGAGGAAGAAGAGATGATGATGCCATGGGAGAGGGAGGAGAAGGAGGTGGTGGTACGTGAAAAGAGATGGTTGAAGAAGAGGAAAATTTGTAAAATCCAATATATGATTTTGAGAAAGAAGATGAAGATATTTTAGACATAAATTTTTATTAAAAATCATGTAACCAAGATGTACTTATCTTATGTTAAATTATTAAACGGTATTTAGGAGGAAGATGAAAGTCTGGGTGTAATATAAACTAAATAATTAAAGAATTTTTTATTAGATAAAAAAAAAGAGAAATATTAGATGTTATTTAAAAAAATACACAAGAGAGTGAATGTAATTTACTTAAAAAAAACATTTGTCAAACGAAACTGATGAAAACTTTCATGTACAAGAAAAAAAAGTTGTTTCAGAAGTAATGCATCATTTTTTTTTTTTGAATTTCAAGTTAGTTAACAGAGAAACAAAGAAAAAAGAATCCTTACAAACCATTAAAATATCTCATGTATGGTATCTATTCGATAAATGTGTTGACTAATACCATTGCAATATATAAAAATATAAGTCTGCCTTTCTGGTCATTTAGGAGATGGTTTTGAAGTTAGTTTGCCGAATGGCCGCTTTGTGTCCTCGAAGGAGAGGTTTGTAGTGATTTACCTTGTCCGTTAATTCATTAGCTGTTATCAACAATGTTTAAAAGGGCCACAAACAAACGAAATCCACATAATTACGGAACATGGCGACAGAAACACGAAGACGCCCCTTTGTTACCAATTAGTGCGTGTTTGGTTTCGTCATAGATAATTGATTTTGTGTTTAATTTTTTTTTGATATATTTTTATATGTTTGGATTCCCCTTGAAGAAAAATTCATAATTGATTCAAGATTCAAGATTGATTGAGTTAAAAAAAATTGAATAGGTCCTACGTTTGGGAGGAAAACACTAATGTATATGATGAATGAGAGAGTCTAGGGTATTTATGTAATGTATAAGTGATCTTATGATGTTGAACAATGGAAAAAAAAAGGTTTTGGAAAATATGTGATTATTAATTTTATATTGCAGTAAAAAAACTAATTTATATTATTTTAGTTAAACTTATACATCATGTTTAAGATTATTTTTTTCTATTTTTAGTCCTGATACTAATAACATGACATTAGTATTAACGTTGTATTGATGATGTGACATGAGTTGGCATCAAGATGACATTAACATACTTAAGAAATGACGGGAAAGAAAAATGAAAAAATAATAAACTAAAAGGACAAAAAACTTAAAACTTAAAGGAGCAAAAATTCAAAAAGCGTATTATTAAGTAGATTAAAAATATATTTAAATTTTATATTAATATTATTTATAAACTTATACTGAACCGCTTAATTTTTGTATAGAAAATTATAAAAGCTAATATTTTAATGACTGGAGAGAGAAATGGAAAGAACTCGTTTGGATACTGGATTCTTTAATAACGTGCACTGTTGCAGGCTTGCAGCCATAATGTAGAGAACTCCACGTGTGTTGTGGCAGGTGCGCCTCAAGCTGCCTTACCCCTACGCAGTAGGCAACAACAGGAACGAAGGGCAATTGGGGAATTTAGAATAATTAGAAATGGATAAAAAAAAGAAGAGGAAAATCGAAAAATCGAATGGGCAGTGTGAGTGGTAACTAACCGTAACAGGAGGTATGGAATGGTGATATGAGAAAAAGAGTGGAGCCCAGCAAAGTGCAGCGACGAAGAGAGCAATAGATACCGCCAACTTGGGTTCCCCAGTCACGACACCCTGTACCCAGCTGTATCCCACCCTCTCCCCTCTTTTCTTCTCCCTCTTCTTCAACCAACTAACACACCAACACCAACACCAACATTTCTTCCTTTTTCCGTTATTACCCTTATACACTCCCACACTAATCCAACTTCCATGCATTACCATTAGCATTACCTTCTCTTTTCCCCTCTCCCTCACCAACCCTAATTTCTTCTCCCCCCATGGATCCTTGCCCTTTCGTGAGGCTCACCGTTGGCAACCTCGCTCTCAAAATTCCCGTTGCTTCCAAACCCGCCCGCTCCGTTGTTCATCCTTCTTCTTCTCCGTGTTTCTGCAAAATCAAGCTCAAGAACTTTCCTCTTCAATCCGCCATCGTTCCCTTCATTCCTCCGGAAACCCACTTCCCTGACTCGCAGGTCCATCCTATCGCTGCTACGTTCCACCTCAGTAATTCCGATCTCGACAAGCTCGCCGTAAAATCCATCTTCGCCGGGAAGCTCTCCCTCAAAATCTCTATCTACACCGGCCGGAGAGGCACCACCTGCGGCGTCAGCTCCGGGAGACTCCTCGGCAGAGTGTCCGTTCCCTTGGATCTCACCGGAACGGTAGCCAAGACCACAGTGTTCCACAATGGATGGATTAGCATAGGAAAAGACGCCAAAGGCTCTTCCGCGCAGTTCCATTTGAATGTTAAAGCCGAACCCGATCCTAGATTCGTCTTCCAGTTCGACGGCGAACCTGAATGCAGTCCTCAGGTTTTCCAGATCCAAGGCAACATTTCACAACCTGTCTTCACCTGCAAGTTCAGTTTCAGAAACAACGGCGACCGAAATCACCGTTCCATGTTAGCTCTCTTCACCTCTCACACCATTATTTTAACCTAGAATTACATTCTATTTAAATTACACCAGTTGCTACTATTAGGTGCTTTACTCTTTATAGACAAGGAAAATTGAAAATCCAAAGTTGAATTGAATATATTATCACTTTAATAGAAATTTGAATGTGATTGCTTCTGAATTAAACAGAATTTGGTTGGTTAATTGGTTTTAGGAGTGGTTTAGTTTAGGAAATTAGGAGTCAATTTGAGGGATTTGGATTTCGTTTCTGTTATGTTAGTGTGGTGTGTTTCGCGGGTTAACGATGTGGTTATTCTGTATCGTTCAGGTCGTTACAGTCGGAACCGGGAGGTTCTAGAAGTTGGTTGAGTTCGTTCGGAAGCGAGCGCGAGCGACCGGGGAAGGAACGCAAGGGATGGTCCATAACGGTTCACGATCTTTCCGGTTCACCGGTGGCCGCAGCTTCTATGGTCACACCTTTCGTCGCTTCGCCCGGTTCGGACCGGGTGAGCTGCTCCAACCCTGGCTCGTGGCTAATTCTTCGCCCGAGCGACGGCACGTGGAAGCCATGGGGGAGGCTCGAGGCGTGGCGCGAGCGCGGCGGCTCCGACGGCCTCGGCTACCGATTCGAGCTCATACCGGACACCAACGGTGGCATGAGCGCCGCCGGTATAGTGCTTGCGGAATCCACGCTGAGCTCCAACAAAGGAGGAAAGTTCGTCATCGATTTGAGTTGCCGCAACGCCGTTAACGGTAGCGGAAACGGTGGATCTAATGGCCGTCCGACGCCGGGGAGCGCGACTTCACCGGCGTGCAGCCCAAGGAGTAGTGGAGATTATGGATACGGTCTCTGGCCTTATTGTATGTATAGAGGTTTTGTGATGTCGGCGAGCGTGGAGGGCGAGGGGAGGTGCAGCAAGCCAACTGTGGAGGTGAGCGTGCCGCACGTGAATTGCACGGAGGATGCGGCGGCGTTTGTGGCTTTAGCGGCTGCCGTTGATCTGAGCGTGGACGCTTGCAGGCTTTTCTCTCAACGGCTGAGGAAGGAGCTGTGCCAGCAGCTGGATTTGCTTGGCTGATTCCGCTGGTTTTCTTTGTCGTTTCGTGTTTTGCCCCTGTCGTTTTGTTTTAATTTTTTATTTTAGTGGGGTTGTTCATTTTCAGTTAGAGCCATTTTACTACTAACAAACAATTTACAGGCTGTACAGAGGAAGGAGAGTATTAGAGTGGGCGCTGTGTATTCACGTGTGGCTTTTTCATTGATTTTCTCTCTCTTTTTTCATCAGTTATGGGAAATCAAGTAAAAGCTTTTTTTGCTTTAAATATTTTTGTTAGCAGAACTCCACTGCCGCACATTCGTCTTTATATTATTGTTCTCTCTCTCTCTCTCTCTCTCTCTCTCTCTCTCTTTTTCTGTATGTTTCATTGTTTTGGCTTATTTAAGCTGTAAATGGTAGTCTCTGAACATATTGCTTTTTTTTTTTTTTTTTTTATATACATTGAACATATTGCTTTGTGTATCAAAAACTGACAACCCATTAGTGTTTCTGTAGTAGTACCAAGTTGTTTAGAATTCAAGTGTTTTAATGAAAGTCATAAATGTTCTGTAATCAATTATAGTTGAAAAGAGAACGCCTAACTCTATAAAGTGAATGGATAATTAATAAAATAAAACTGATTGTTTAATCAATCTGTAAAATAAGTTCATATTTACTCCCTTTAAATGGTACTCTCCCTTCTATGGTTTTTACGTATTTTTGGTAATATTTTTAAAAATTAAGATCTTTATTTTCAGCAATGTCTTTTGTTTATTATTATTGTATATAAAGAAAAATGTTAAATGTTTTAATTTCTTAATAAAGCTAATTTTGTTAAAAAGATCATTTTAATCATTTGTATAATTAATAAAAAATTTAAGAAGTTTGCATCATTTCTAAGATAAGTAATGAGATGAAGTAGATATTTTATTTAAGTTATTTTAAATATATAAATTATATTTTAAATACATAATAAGTAGTTAAATTATGAGTTTTATTATTAACAATTTCACTTTAGAATTATTTAAATTCAATTTAGATATAGCTAAAAGGTCAATTGAAGAAAATAGACAGTTAAGAATATTAAATATATAAATAAAAATAATTGGAGATAGTTGAGAGAAATTTTGTACTAAGGATATGAGCCGCAAAATTAGCTTGTAGTTGAAAAAAGTTAGTTAATTAAATTTTTTGTTGAACTTAAATTTTAAAGTAATTCAAAATGTAAAATAAGATAAAACTAATGAAATTATGATATATTTAAAAAAGATAATAAATAAATCAAATAAATATATTGAAAATAAATATAAAAAATATAAAAAAATATAATTTCTTAAAAAAATTGTTTATCTAACAGTAAAAACTTTTCAGTTAATAAAAATTAGTTAAAATATCTTACATAATATAATCTAATTGTAGAAATAAGATATTTTTCTAAGTGAAAGTCTCTTTATCTTTTTTATTCTAATTTATAATCTAACAATAATTCTTAATCTAAATTTAAAGAATTTAATTTTCATGTATTGCAATTGTCACTGTAAAAATTTGGATATTATCAATTAAATAGAACATCGTTACCCATAAATGATAATTTAAAATCAAGTTCATTTTAAAATGTTTGTATAATACAAATAATAATATACAAAGTGTAATTCCGGGTTATAATAAAAGGTGTTAGATTGAGTAGTGAGTGGGACTGGGGGAACAAGGAAGGTGGCATACTTTGGGGCTTATTTTGAATTTAATTTTGTTTGAAGTTGAAATCGAGTAATGTAGATGATAGCTGTAACGCAGTGGTGTTGCTGCTGCTGCTGCCGCAGTGCTGCGTGCAGGCTGAAATTCAGTTCCGGCGTGCTTTAAGGGATGTAATAATATACGAAGTGAGAAATTAGGCACATAATCTTATGAGTTCCTGTGGATTCATAATTATATTCATGGATTTCAAAATGGGATTCTCTTGTTGCACGAGCGCCAGCGAATGAATTTAAACAAATATTATTCTATCATAGACAATTAACAAATCGTCAAAGATTTAAAATAAAATTAGTATCAGAGTCAGAGATGATTGGGCAGCGCAGTGATAGGGTACAGAGTATTCTATTGAGTTTGGTGGTGGCACACTCACGTGTACGTGTTGTGTGTGTATGTCTATGGACTGCTCCATTTTCTCTTCTCTCTCTTTGGTCAATATAAAAAAAAAATTGTTAACCAATAATTTTAGGATATTGATTATGAAATTAAAATAAAATATTTTTATCCTATAAATTATAGGAAAGAATGAACATATTACAAATAATATAACTTTTTATCTTTCAATAAAAATATTTATATTTTACATTTCTTAACTAATATTCTTAAGATACTTATTATTAACATCTGTCATAATAACACCAAAGCCAAAAAGGGTTGATTGTGTGGAAAAATAGAAAAACAAACCATTGTTAGTATTTATTAATGGAGTAGAGAGAGGGTAGGTTGTCGTGGGTGTATATGGTACTACTGACAGTGTCTGAATAATGAACTTAAACAGACATTGTTATTTTGACAGTGCTTGGGTAATAGGTTAGGTTGAGCGTGGCTGGCTATGTGGTTGTGGTGTGTGGATTGTGGCTTGAGTTGGTTTGGTCCCCACATTTAACAGACTTTTATTGGGAAGTGAAGAGGGATTCGGAGTAATGGTTAAAGAACTTCTTCACAGAGCAAGCAGAACAAAAGAACGTGATAAAACTTTTCTTCTCATACACAGTATTTCAGTTTGACATTGTTAATTAAGATGGAACATCAATTGATTCATACTTTCAAAGTTTTTTTTTTTTTTGGTTTAACCCACATGTATATTTACTAGAAATGATTAAGTTCAAGTAAAATAAAACTATTATGAATGATAATACTTTATTTCAAATATTGAACGAAATTGTACATCGAACTCAAAATTATATGTTAAGATAAAACAACTCGTATTAATTAATACACTCGTTCAATGGTACACTTTTGATGGTTTGTATATAAAACACTCAATTTTTCATCGTCGATAAAAATTTCTGGAAATTAATCAAGTAAATTGTTTTAAACGTTTATTTACTCAAATCCTATGAATTAAAGATTTAAAGTACGTAGTATTAGATTTGTATTGGATTGTATAGACATTACACACCTCTATAATTTTTTTTTATATTCCATATTTATTAATGTACTATATCTATGACTAAAATATAAGAAAAAAATATCTATATGTGATGATTAAAATATAATTAAAGTTTATCAAATTTTCTCCTATTTAATAATATCCTCTCTAAAATATTCTTTATTTAATTAAGAATTTTATTTTCAACAATATTTTCTTTTATTATCTTATGCAATTGAATATAATGGGTACTTTACTAAATGAATTACTTTTTTTGAATGAGTTTATCAACATTAATGACGTAAAGTTATTTTTAATCAGCGTGATTAATTTTTTCTTATATTTCATTGCGAAAAAAGTATTTCTCAGAAAATTTGTTTTTTTGTTATTTTTATTTTCAGTGGTCTATTTTAAATTGTAAATTATTTTTTACTTTTCTTTATATGTTTTCATTCCACACTATCATGTTCATTGGCTGCATGCATTGCCTACCTTTATAAATTGCCCAAATGTTGCATTGTTTTTATTGGTATCACTTTATTTCATATATTGTATAATTATATAATAATATAAATTCCACACAATCAGCCTTTTGCAAGGTTACTTTAACTTGATACAAACTTATACATTGAATGGAAGAAATGATCAAATATAAAATAAACAAGTGACTATAAATTGATAGGATTATGACTAATTTTAAACAATAAAAATAAACAAAAAATTAAAAATAGACAAAAAAAATTAAAAAGACTAAAATTACTCATAAAAATTTACGAAGGAACAAAAGTTATATAATTTTTTATGAGGGATTAAAAATTTAATTTTAACCCTAAAATATAAAAAATTAATGACATTTTTTAACAGTAATCTTATGTGCATATATCCCCCTATATGATTTTAAAATTCTCAGAGTTGATACCACTTTTTATTTTGACAGCCACAGTTGATACCACTTGAACGGCTTAACTTTTGCATTCACATATTTTCCACATGTTACTTCAGCAATCTCCTAATGTGCCAACACTTTCCTATATGTTAACTTGCAAATCACTTCATTTTATTACTTATTCAATCCTTGTTTAGCAAAATTAGTCTGAAACAACGTGTACAATTATGCTAATTAATAATGATGTTTTTTTTTCCTACGTAATATTTATTTTTCTGATTCCTTATATAATACAATCAAAGTTAGAATAATAATTTGTATAATCAAATAAATAATAAAAAAACATAAAATTCAGAAGCAAATAAACTTTAAATCTGTGTTTATAAATTGAATTATAAAAATATTATATTATATCATGATAATAAAGTTGTTGGAAATGAATGAAACCAAAAGGTGCATCGTGGCCAGAACCACTGTTTTTGGAAGTAAATTTTTGACATATTTATAGTATACTTGGTCTTGTTTCCCAAAATTAACACAACAACATGCTCGAAAATGTGCACCCAACTGACCCAAGGTCAATCGTGGTGGAGTCTCACTATCGGTTCCCAGAAGCAAACAAATAATAAGGAAAGAAAGTGTATCATATCACAATTTACAAGGACACAACACAAAGTCAAAAGGAAGTAAGGAACCCCGATATTCTACATGAACTCACTTGCATTGTCACTACACCATTATCTACACCGCCCAATGGAAGCAAAAGAAAGATGTACTACAAAAACATTTCACAAGTGAAAAAAGAATTTTATACATAGGTGTTCATGTCGTAAATATGATTGAATTCACATGTAGTAAAGGGACCTAATAATTGTACCTAAAAAGTTAATTACTCTTAAATAAATTCGCGGAGAGACTCATAACTTGGACTATACCTTTAAAATTGTGAAGATTCAACAACAAAATATTCAACAAACTTATAGATATATACATACATATATATATATATATATATATATATATATATATTCTGAAAGTCGTTCTCATATACCTTCAAGATTTTCATGTATTAAAAAAAAGTTGATAACCAATGTATTTTACAAATATAAGTCATAACTAAGGATTCATAAAAAGAGATAGCGCCATTTTAAGTGTATAGTAAATAAGGATGGATACAATACTGACTCCAGAAATTTGATATTTTGTTATCTAAAAAAAAGGAAAATGATATTTTACAAAAAGCCATATTGCCATTATACCAAGATTTACCCAATATACTCATTCCACTTTCCACGAACAAGCCAGAATTGTACAAACAGAAGGGTATTGTGATTCAACGAATCCAACAACGTTCAAGGCACAGCCAGATCGATCATAACTTACGACTCTTGAAGGGACGAGAATCCAACGTTTTTTCTTTGGCCTGTTCTTTTTGAATTTCCCATTCATTTTCGTTATTCGCTTTGATAGACGAGTCGTGAGTTGGATCGAACAGCTGTATTTTTCTATAAATAATATATTATTATTAGTACTAGTATTTTCTCACGAGTTGACTGTGCCATTAGAACGTATTTTTAAAAATATCATCGTGGATAAGGATGACTTTTTTTCGATGTCATGGTTGTAGTTGTATCCGGCTCACAAACTCAGATATCAGAATTTTTCCACTAAATTCAAGGTTTGCGAAATCTATCTAATTATTTCAATTCCAAATAAAAGAAGAAAATATGCTTTCACGGATAAGTCCTTTTAAAAATTGCTTGCTAAACCAAAAAACAAAAAAAAAAAGTAATGATACATGATTCGTGACTGATTGGAACGGCTAGCGATGAATGTTTATAAGATGAATATAGTTTCGGTTACTTTTACTTGAATCATAAAACGGATAGGATTATATATATTAAATTGAGATCTACTAGTATATTTTTGGTAATTATTATATTATTTTTATAATTTGATATAAAAGATGATTTATATTGATACAACCATTAAATTATATCTATATTATCAAAATTATCTATGTTAAATTTTGTCAAAATTAAACAATAAAAAAAAAAGAAAATCAAATGATCTATATTTTAGTATATTTTTAAATGTTAATATTGCGTTGATTTAAATCTATATGAATGAATTAGTAAATGATTTTGGATTAATATAAAATTTTGCATATATGATTTTATGTGAAAGGAACTTTCGATCCAACAGTGAATTTTTTAAAAGATATTATTCAGTTGAACGTTATAGAATGATGTAATAGTTGAGTTACAATGGTGTAATTTGATATCTCTTTATATATATATATATATATATATATATAGAGAGAGAGAGAGAGAGAGACTATACAAGGGAAAACCAACCTTGATGGGTCATAGAAAAAAGCATTCGATTTATGGTTGAATTCAATTTAGTTTTATTTATTTTTATATAAAAAGTTCGGTTTGATTCTATAACAATATTGATTGTCAGCTTTCCGATGACTTATACACGATGGTACTTCACACATTGATACTTCATTCAACAATTCTCTATAGATAATACTTTCCAAAACCTCGACAATTTATTTCAGCTGCTCTCAAGATCAATTTCAATGACTATTTCTATAAACCAATATAAGATTTTTGTGTTTTATTCTCACTCACATACCCATAGCTACTCCAAGTCAAATCACGCTTAATTATGAAGTTTTTAAGTGATGGACTATCGAAAAATATATACATCTTATTGATATAAGTAATATCAATTAATTTTTTAAGTCATCCTCAATTGTTGTACAGTCTCGTATATACATCTCATTTCTGTATGATTTGTTGAGGTGTTTTTCAGTTGTTAAACAATTTGATCGGTTCAAAATATTTTGAATAATTACCATTGTTATCATGAAATGATGAATTTTTATGGTTGTTGAGTACTAGTTGTTCTCTTTATAATAATATATAAAGATATTTTAATATTTTTAAAGTTAATTAATACATTGTTTTTAATTATTTTTAATTTTATTAAAAGTCAATAAATTGGTTTCTTAGAATTTATATATATAGGAGATTTTAGATTTCTATAATTCAATTAGATGTCAAATCTATAAATATATTTTTTGTTGTTGAAGATATGTTTTCGATTTTCTTCTATATTAATTCAAAATTAAATAAATTGAAATAACAAAGTTATTATTTTTGTTTTTGTTTTTGTTTTAATATTCATTTTTAGTTTGTTGAATAAAATTATTTTTAGAAAAACTATATATGTACTTTTTTTAATTTTTCTCAAAACTATAGTTTCAACATTAATTTTCAAGCTCAATATTTCAAATGGAACGAAGACATGAATCTTTGTCCAAAGTATAGTTAGTATTTTTTAAACAAAGGTTATGTTAGATAAAATTAGTTGAAAAGTTTAATTAGAAATTGTAAAATTATTTAAAAATTGAAAGTTGAAAACTGAAAAATTAGCTTAATTAAATTATAAATGTTTTATAAAATTTGTTGTTAGAGTAGTTAAAAAATATAAAATAACAAAAATAAAATAAAATCATGATTTATTTAAAAAGATAATAAGAAAATTTAATAAATATATTAAAAATAAAAATGAAAGAAAAAAAAAATTAAAAGCTAAAAGCTAATAATGTCTAAAACAACTCTACTTATGTTTCAAAAAAATTATTAAAAAAAATTTATTTATCGAATAACCAAATAAATTTTTTAACTAATAAAAAAAGTAAAAATAACTAAAATATATTTTAAAAAAAGTAAAAAATCTAAACACTTTATACTTCATAATTTTTGTTTCAAGATATACTTCACAGTTCGGTTGTCATGAATTTTGAGAATGAAATCAACCCAATCATAAAAATAATTACGGTTTTGGATTGGAACAGTTTTTTTCTTTCCCGTTTCCATTCACAATGAATTACACTTTTGATTGTGTTTGTTTCAAGTCATATATTTTTATTATCAGAAATGTGAGTTGGAAATGTATCATTCTCATGTTTTGGTATAAGATATAAAAAATCATACCTAGCCATAATCTATTCTCAAGAACATATATCATACATAATATGTAATATTTCTATTCTCATATAAAGTAGTGAGAATTCTATGTTGACATGCAAATGGGAGTTATTTTTTAATATAATTTCTCACTTTCACTTTTTTCTTAAAAAATATTTTTTTAACTGAAATAAATTTTAAAACATCCAAAGAATGTTAAGTAGTTATCAAATATATTGATGAAAATAATATTTCAATAATAATATTTTCAGAAATATTATTTTTCAAGAGTATAATTTAGTTCCTAAAATAAATGTCCCGTATATCGATTTATGAATTCCTCTAATAATTAAGTTTTCATTTAAAAGATGACACTTATAAAATAAAGGTTTTATATATATATATATATATATATATATATATATATACACGTATATATAACTTGTTTAAATTGTTAATTAAACTACAAAACCACAAGTCAAAATAATCTTGACTTTAAAATT
>PYAF01002518.1:2561274-2618248 GCA_007407185.1 Glycine tomentella | reverse complement strand
CTTTTTTTATTAAGTATAGTTCAATATTTTCTTTTAAATCTTAAATTTTAAATGGTAATATTTTTAAAATATACCCCAAATAATTATCACATTGTGTTAACAAAAGTAAAAATAATTATATTTGTAAAAATTCATCAACAAAATCAATATATTTAATTATCAAAATCAAAATAAATATATGTTATGTCATGTTTTACAAAATTCATTAAAAAAAATTAAATGTAATTCAGAGAGAGTGAGCATAATTGGAGAGTGAGTATAATGTGAGAGATCTTAAGAGATATCATCTGTATAAATTTCTCAACATATATACCTTTGTGGCTAATATTGTTAAATTTTGCCTAAGAGCATCTTTAGTGCTAGGTCTTGAGTTCAAGATCTTATCTTTACTAGATATTCCCATGAATGAGATGAAGAGATCTCGAGAATGAGTTCTTGTAAAAAAACTTTCAAGATTTGCACATTGTTAATTTTTTTCTCTCTATCTCTCCCTAAGATCTCAAAATGAAATATACTACTAAAGAAAAAAATGTGAGAGATCTTAAGAGATCTTCAATCCTATGTGGCACTATGAGGTCCACCAAAAAATGATCTAAGATCTCAATTTAAAATATACCACTTAAAATGCTCTAAAACATTACACATAACTATCTACTTAAGTCTTTTAAGCTAAAAAAAAATAACTCCAATTTCTATTCCCTATCTATATTTATAGGAATTAAAATATTTTAAACATTAAAATGATTCTAATAGTCAAACTACTAAAATAATTTATAATTTAATTAAGTATAAGTATCAGCTATTATAAAAATAAAAGAATTAAATTAAAAGGTCATTACTATTGATAAATTAATTAATTTTATTTATAAGTATATATATTTGTTAACATATATACAATTGTTTATTATTATGAACATATTAGCAAGCTATATAAGATAAATAATGGCCATTGACAGTAGCACTGCCTTCTCATAATTATTATGACATTGACTGTCACATTCACTGACAGATGCTAACAAGAAAAAATTTTAAAACGATAATGCAGTAGGTGCAACGGATGCCGAATGTACAACAAAGATAAATATAGAAAAAAGTAAAATTGCATACGGTTGCAAACCAATTTTCCATTTTGGAATCATATAATAATTTTGATCCAACAATCAAAATTCGTTTTGTAACTTACGAAAAAACTTTTGAACCCGCGCCCTAGACTCCGTTGTAAAACTATCTCTACTTTTAATGCCAGGGTACATCCTATTAGTCTTTTTAATGCAACGTATGTACACTTATTTTTTATTTTTATTTTTTTTATCTATTTTGTACGAGAGATAATAATGCTTACGCCAGATCAGATTGTTAAGAACGACAAAACATAATATTTTATTAGTATAACTTCAAATATGTAATATTTAAGAAAAACATTTATTTTATATAATTAAATTTTATTATAAATAATTAATTTTAAATATATTAATTATATTATATATAAAACTTGTAACAAATAAATATTTTTAACATATAGATTATATTTTAAATTTATTATAAATAGTTGATATTGTGATACAAGTTTAATTTCTAATGAAAATGTAGAAGGTAGATTATATGTTGGGTTAAGAAAAATTTCTAAAATTTTCTAACAATATTCTTGTAATATAAATCTTAAAAGGGCTCACATACTCAACCAACCAATGAGTATGACTTATATGGTTAATATATAGTCTAATAAATACATCTTTATTTTCATGAGAAATGAGTGGTGGTCTCATTAATAAATTTTTACAATAAATTAAGGTATAAAATAACAATAAATACATTTTAATGTGATAATATGTTTCTTATAATTAAGATATAAAGATATTGTGATATGTTTCTTATATATTAAGTATAAAAAAATGTTATTTATATATAATAATAATGAACTTTGGAATGGGTTTCATCCAAAAAACAGAAAAACTTTGGAATGGGTTGTAAGGACTTGAAGTACAACATAAACCCATATATCCACAACATACATAAAATATAATTTATAAATGTAAACCCATCAAAATTATCTTCAGATTGGATAGATCAGTAAGATAAGTCAGGTCATAAACATTCCTTGAATTCAATTTAAAAAGTAGAATTAAATAAGTATAAAATTATACTTAAAGTATATTATATAAGATATAAATAAATATTTTAAAATAAATGATATCAACATAGATATAATATTGTGTTATATAAATATTATTTACCAAGTTTAAAAAAATCTTATTAATATATTTTTGAAAAAAATATTTTTAAATATAATAAATATCAGGTCAAGTTAAAATGATCCAAAATCCATCAAAGAAAAATGTTAAAAACACATCTTTTTTTTTTGTTAAAATTTATTTAAAATAATAAAATTTTGTGAATCTTACATTATATTTAATGATTTTTTCTCATAATTTTATAATTTTTAATAAATTATAACTAATAAAAAAAAAGTGTGTCCGTAAGAATGTATTTCTAAGATTAACACTCCTTATCTATCAAATCTAAATTTTAAAACTTATATTAGTTAGAATTGAGTTGGACTGAACCAAATTACTGAGAATCTGGGTTATCAACATCCAAATAATATTTGAGGTCTTTTTTTAGATTTGAGACCTGTTTTCCTATCTCGATCCCTTATATTTTTCACGATTTCAATCTCTGTAGTTTAAAAAATATATAATTTTAGTCCGATCTTTAATTTTGCAATATTTTTATTTATATATTTATTTAATTAAATTATTTTTTAATGAAACATTAAATGAATATGTTGAATTTAAGATTTAATTAGAGAAAAAATAAAAATAATAAAACATATGTAAAATAGAGGATTAGATCAAAATTATAAAAATTTAAAAATATAAGAGACTAAAATGATAGAGAAAAAAAAGAGTATTAAAATTATGTATCAAGAATTAAAAGGGACTATAATTATAGCATAGCAAAAAATTAAAAGAAATAAATTTAAACAAAAAATGTTGTATAGAACTGAACAACTGAGACTTTTTTTTTAAACAACGTTTCCTAGTTCATTTATTGCGTGCGTTAAGTTTTCAACCTACCATTTTGCATCATATTTTTGCAGCATCACTTCACCAATTCATATGGAATAGGGCTATATATGGATATGGATAACGTTAATTATAGTCATATATATACCATCATGATCTTCAACCAGATCTATCACTTCTTCTTATTGTAAATATCACATATATAAAGTGAATATATATTTTTTAATATGATTCGACACTTAAAATTGTTGAGGATAAAAAATATAAATTATTATTATTTGTATGAATAGTTAGGATACTTCTAATCAAAACATGGTAAAAAAAAAATACATTATTATTTATATTTTATTGTCTTTCACTATTTTTGTTCTCTTATTCAAACATACCAATACTAATTTTTCAGGGGAGACGCAAAAGGGGTACACTTCTGCTATGCGAGTTGCCCAACGACCAACGTGAGTGGAAGTATTTATGCTGCCCAAAATAAAAATAAAATAAAAACCTAGACAGATATAATTAGATTTTAGATAAATAAAATCAACGAGAAATTTATAAATTTACAACATATTTGGTTGGAGGAAAAGGGTAAAAGAATTTTTTTTATTGTGTTATTTAGGTCAAAGATTTAGAATAACGGGAAGAAAAAAGAAATGGATTAAAATCTCGTTTTCTGTATTATTGTAGCTTCTTTTTTATTGTAAAAATAAAAAATATTTTTTTAAAAAGTTCATAATAATTCATTCGCTCTATTCAATCAACTTCCCTTAATTCTCCTCTATATTATTGAAAGATTAAAAGAAAGAGAAAGTGATTTACTATAATTTTTAAGTGTATTAACTATATTATTTTATAATCTTATTTTTTGCTCACGTAAAAATTAAGTATTTCATTACCCGATGATTCCTCAAAGTAAATGGAAAAGATATTATAAACCGTCTTATTCTTGTATATATAAAAAGATTATTTTCAAATTCAAAGTCATGATGATAAAATTAACAAGACACAATTTTACTAAGATATCTCTCATTAATTAATATTTATAACTTATAAGACTAACATAATTTTTTTTAATAATTTTCTAGAATTCATGTAAAGGACTGATGACGCCAGTTACATTATTTAGTTAATCTTTAACGTCAACTGTAATAAGTACCCTCCCAGTAAAAAAGAAGAAGTAATAAGTACCCTCAATGTATTACTTAAAAAACTATAGAAAAAATTATCAACATACTTTTACAGTTTTACGTAATTTCTAATATAACTTTAATTTTAAATTTATTTATTTGTGAAGTTTTAAATCATTCGTTGTAGAATACTCCCAAGTCCTAACAGTAATATGATGTCCATATATACAAATTTCATAAAGAGAATGTGTTAAAAATGGTTAGAATTATTCCAAGATTTCTCATTCCACCATACGGTTTGAACTTTGAATTTATTGACACGAGTAATGACAGGCTTGCATAACAGAACACAGGGCCATGCCAGCAGCATAAAAGATGGTGATGACAATGATGAATGGTCAGAACCAATTCATAAATGGTACAGTGATAGCAGCAAATAAGAGTAACATTAAATATCACGCTACAGTGTCTGCTGGACCAAAAGAGATACATTTATACATAATAATGCAAGTCACTCAGAAAAAAATCACCAAATCCTTCCCCGCACCACATCCATGTTGTGTTCCCCTTAACCAGAAAACTGCTTCTTCAATGGACCAAATGCCACTTTCATAACTATGTTTCCTCACACCCGGAACACTCAGTTAACACTTAATTAATGCACCATACACACACATAGGTGCATGCTTCGAAAAATTTCATCACTGAAATATTTGTGTCAGCTATTACTAACTAAAACTGAAAGGAAAAAAAATGGGAATATGTGAATAAATGAGAGATCTCTAGGCACGTAGTAGTATATGTTTATTTATCCCTTCGAGGTGAGTAGCATTAGCTCATGCTCTCTGAATTCTGATGCAAACATATCTTAATCTTGTAGGATACGAAAAGAAGACGCTGACACATTATTTTCTCTTGCTCTTTAGATCTTCTTATCTAGATTTTTCAATGGATCCCAAGATACCATCAACCTATCATACATTTTCAGTTAACATCCCATTGTTTTCCTTTCTAAAGCAACATAAATGGAAAATATGAAGATATACCCAGAGGTTTATACTATATGCTAGTAATTTATAAGTCGAAAACCCTTACAACAGCTTTTCCTTCTAAGGTAAAATTAATTAATAAAATAAATAAAGAAAAATAAATAGATATGAAGATGCTTCAGATGAAATAAAGAAAAAACAAGTTATATTTAAGTAAGAAGAAGCATAAATATCGACTATAATTGCCAAATATCTACAATATACAAGGTGGGAGGGATCAAGAGGAATATGTATAGATAATTTAAATCATACACTTCTTTGAATTTCTGATTCCCAAACAAATATGGATGTTAGTTACCCCTTTGGGTCATGGATTGAAAAGGTAGTCCCCACACTTGCATTTCCAACTCATTGGTTTGTAATTGGAAAGATGATCACCTCTTGATGAATAAGTAACAGCTTTGGTTGCTCTTGCTGATGAATAATGACTTCTATGGGTTTGAATTTGAGGTGCAACCGGGACTTGAACTGCTTCACAGTGCCCACAAGTGTTGCATCTTTTCTCACACTTAGGAGGCCTAGACCCTATCCGAGGTTTTGCCACCATGATTCTCATGTCCTTCTCCTGCATATATATATATATATATATATATATATTAATAAGTATACATTACTATAAAGTATATTACCTCACGTTAGATATATATGATTTTGATTTTGTACCTGGGCAACTTCTACAAAACTGGAAATTGCTCTTCCTGCATGCATATAAACATAAAAATAAGCAAAGTTAATTATATTAGATAAACAAAAAAAGAAATGAAGGAAAGAAGAGAATAGAAGCGGGATAACCTTGGGCCGTGAAAACAATAGCAAAGAGAATGAGGCATATGAAGGTAATTTGTCTATACTTGTGGCAGGAGACACAGACTTGAGTTATGCTCATCTTCTCTCAGCAGGGGAAAGAGACTAGTGCAGAAGAAAGGATTCAGTCAATTGTAACTAAATACTAAAAGCTTGATAGAAGATAAATGAATGTGGAAAAGAACAGTGGTATGTCTACGCGTTTGTGTGTGTGACAAAGAGAGAGAGAGAGAGAGAGAGGGATATGTGGCAGTGGAGAAAGCAAAGCAGTGCAGCTGAAAATTCTGAAAAAGGTGTCCTAACGTGGGTCAGATATTGAATGCCACCCCTATAATACAAAGGCAAATCACTCACTCACCCCTTTTACCCTTATTATTTCCCCATCAATTGATAAACATATGCACTGCAAAAGGTGTATTATAAGTGTTGGAGAGAGAGAAATTAAGGGCAAGCAAAGGACCTCGTTTACTGAGCCTCAAAACTCCAAATTGTGTCGTATGGGGACAAAATCTTGAACTGAGGGGGGCATAATGGCTTGGAACCACACAGCAAACTTACGTATACCAAAATACAAGAGAAAAACCAAAACAGATAACCAAGTTCACAGGCAGGGAATGGGTGTGAAGACTTCATTGATTTTCTTCTTAAGTGGGGAAAAAACGTGCTCAGCTCTGTTTCAACTTTGAACACGTCAAACCCTGTCTTGATACAAGACCATTACATTCTTGTTAGTATTTACATGAAACATAACTAAGCATTATAATGTGTTATATAAACATTAATTAGTCGAGACTTGAGACTACTGGATGCGGCAATTCAGAATCTTGTGGTGACACAGTTGATACATTACATAACTCATACCACTTCCTTCATCCATAACCAGTGAGCTTCCCTGCATGAAAATAATAAATGCGAGGGACTCTCCTCTTCATCACGACACAAGGAACATAATAAGGCATCACCCTGTGGAAGAATTTGTCTTGTGTGGGGATAAAGTCCATAGCCAATTCATTATTTCGCACGTGTCAGCCTTTGGTTGATATTAGACTTAGATGAAAAGACTTAGGCCAAGACATAAATATGTATACATAAAGTATTGCTATGTTCACATCATTAACTTATTCTCAATTTTGTATCCAAAAATAATAATTTATCCTCAATCTTAAATTATATTGTTCTCCTTTGTCTTTTAGATTTATTGTTGTTATATACATATATAACATTTATCACTAAATTTGGAGATTAACTTGGATGAAATTGTTCTTAATATGAGATGTCGAATTCAAATTTTAAATATGTACTTGCAGTTATTTTAAATAAATATTCAGAGGAAAAATTTTACCCTCTACCTATCCTGTTAGAAGAAAATTGGGGCTACAGTAATCTAGACAAAAATATATATATATATATATATAACTGTTACGAAACAAACACTAATGCATCTCCTTCCACTTCGCTCGCTGTTCATTACTAGTTACAACTCTCTCTTACGCCAAGATGTTGGAATGGTGGGTCAGTTGGACTTTTTGATGGGCTTAAGGAGCCGCTGAATTCAACAGTTGCTTACTGTTATAATACATGGTGACCAGTTGCTTACTGTTATTTAGAAACTTTGGAGTCTTAAACTAAAATTATTATTAAAGTTAGATGGAATATATTTCATTTATTTTTATTTTAGTTTTTAAATTTTTAGTTTATAAAATTATTTACCAAAGCTTATTCTTTTAATGCATTTTGGTATATAATTGATTTCAAATAAAATTAAGTAATTTTAGTGAAATATTTTTGGCAAAACCAATAATTACAGTATTGCAAACAATGTTTTACAAGTAATCATTATGCGTATTATAAAAATGTAATCTTTTTAATATAATTTAATACTTCTGGCTTATTAGGTATTATTTTTTATTGGCACTTTTTCAATATTTTTAATTTTAACAAGTAAGGTCATCCATATTTGATGAGAAAACAAAACTTAAACATCTTTTTTACCCACTTGATTAATTTAAATGTTCGTTTCAAAATTTAAAATCAATAGGAAAATAAAATGAATTATTTGCGTGGGATGATGGAGGTAATAATCAATTAGTAACAAAATAGATAAAGTTATAGAAAGAAAGTCTTAAGAGTGAGATAGAGAAACAGGAGAGAAGAGATTATTAAAATACTATTATATACTTAAAAAAAAGTTTTGATATAAAAAATAGTTAATACAATATACACGTAGAGTAAGGCATCAGAACTATTTACAATTCATTTATAAAAAAAAAAAAAAAAAACTATTTACAATGTCATAAGCGGAGTGTAAAATTTATTGATGTTATATTATGTACATAACAAATACAACATAGTGAACAAACAATTTAAAAACTTAAGAACTCGTACAAATTCAAATTCCAAATTCTCCGTCATTACAATGTTACAAGCTAATGCTTCCGCTTGAGGCTCTTTTGTTTAGTTTGTTTCTTTCTTTGGGCATTAGCCCCTTTTAATCAGGAAAAAAAAAATCGACCTAGTGGGTTATTTACAAACCAAAAACAAATTTGTAAAATAAAAGAATGTAATTGTAAAGATTTTGCTGATTATCCTTGTCTAAACTATTGGATTTGATAAGGTCAAGAGCAAGAGTGTGTGTATGTTTGAAAACTGTTTAAACTTTAATTTTTTTTAGACCTAATTTAGTTATTAATTGTTGTCTTAGGATTTAAATAGATATTTTATCTTAAGATTTACTTAAATTGAAGTTGTAGATAATTTATTTTATCTTAGGAATTAGATAGATATCTTATTCAAATCGTACATATCTTATCTTAAAATTTCTATACATATCTCATCTATAACTACAACCAATTTTAAATAGGACCAATTCCTTCCTCTACTTTCTATATTCTCATTCCAAATGACTCGAATATATACTTTGCAGTAAAAAAAAATAGAACAGGCACAAGAATAACATCTTAGGGTACAATTATACGCCTCATTTGATCCTTTCATAATTTTAAGGTTCCCTTTGTTTTTTTCTAAACCTTCTTAGGCTGCATTTTTTCCAACTTCAGTCGCAAAAAGTGACGAATCCGTCTCAAAAAAATTGCATTGCCCTGTCTGTTGGAAGCTAGCAATACAGGAAAATTTTATATCTGAAAATTGTCAATCATATGTTGAATCACGTCTGCTCCATCGGAATTGATACGATAAGTTTTCACCTGGATATAAAACAAATTTCACGCATACAGAATTACTTAAGACTTAAAACAAGTGATAATATAACATGCATGCCATCACTATAGCTTTCCAAAACATAAAATTTGTGATATTGTAGACCCCATCATGGTCCTGCCAGGTGTTAAAGATGAGAAAAGGATTATACTCCTACATAATGTATTTCAAGAAGTAGAAACTTGCCTGAATGGTGCTATGTGCGAGAATTTTCTGCATACTACCACTGAAGCTGACATCAATTCGGTCCCAGCTCATTGTTGTTAAGCTTCTGATCATTTCCTCTAAAATTTAAATATAAAGCATCAATTCTTTATGTTCAATCCGAATTTGCATAAACATGTATTTAAATTACAAAAACAACATCCAGTTTGGTTCTCAAGGTTCTTAATCGCTAGAGGACATTCTCAGTGGATATAAGTACTTCTACATACAGATTTTCCAAACAAGTAGGATGGGTCCACTAAACCCCCGTAGACATCACTTTTACCTTGGCGTAGACACAAAATTAAGACAAATGGTTGGATCACTGTGTATCTATGGTCTCCATCAATCACTACCCAACACATAAGTTTTTCAATTTACAAGAAAGAATTAATAAAATTACATGTCTTGTATAAATTAACGAGGACCATGATAGTCTTGAACCACCTACTAAATTTTCCCAAATCACAGCTCTCACGGTTAAAGCACTAAGCAGTTAAAGGCAGCAGTACTCTTTTATCTCATGCAACCACAAATTCTTTTTCTTTGGAATTTCCTCCTTTTAACAGCATCATGGTATTATAGCATATCTAGATCTGATTCGCTTGTCAAAAACTATGTTTCTCATGTCTAACTGCCCCCTCCAGAAAGGAAGACATGCAATTAGTGTCAGGATGTCACTCCACCAAATACCCAGTATAATACAATTTATTTAACTTGGAACAAAGCCAATGTGTTTTCTTTAAACAATCTTCAAATGACATCAACTTTGATTTTATTTTTGTCATTTTCACTTTCATGGGCCATCTGAACTCACAAATGTCTACAATAATGCTCATCTTTCGAGCTTCATAACAGACAAAACCTTGTCGTGTTATCATATTAGGTATGCCAAAAATATTTTAGATATCAGCAGATATACAAAGATAAAGGTCATCAGTTAAAAAAAACGTGAAATACCTTCGAAGTCAAGTTTACTGGATCCACTACTCACTTTGGATTCATCAGGAACTTCATCAGCAACAGAAGTAGATTTTGTTGTCTCTACATTTACAATATGCGGGTACTTCTCATGTCTTGAAAGATGCCGGCGCTGAATTAAAAACACGTTAGACAATGGCACAATTTACATAAATTATAGTAAATGTTCTATTGCAGAAGCTTGATAATTACCTTTGGAAGCTCCTTTCGACGCCTGATCGATGACGTACTCCATCCAACAAGTTCTATTGAAAGAGTCAAGTTGTTCATGAAAGCATTAACCATGACGATAAATTGTGTAGTAAAACATTAATTCAGGTCAATTTAATCCTTATCCTTAATATTAGTACAAAACAAAATAAATCACCGTCAATTAATATGGCCCCTCCTATTTAATCACTAACATTACTAAATCAGTCAATTTAATAGTACTTATAGTTAATTTAATTATCAAAATCAATAATTAAATTGACAGATCCTATTCTTAGGACTTTAAACTCATCTGGTCTTTTGACTAAAAGACAAGGATACGGTCATAAAGAACATTTGCATAGGCAACACGGCGTTTGAAGGAGCGTAAAGCAGACCTATAGAGGAAGAGGTGTAGAGTGTAGACTGTTATTTGTTCATCATGACTCAGAAAAGTCATAAGTGAGTCATAAAAACCAAACCATATATCTTACAGGAATTTAACATCTTCGGAGTCATGAACCATCTGGAGTAGAAGAGGGGGTTTTCCATTGTCACTATCCGTTAAAAATAGATGTTTTCCCGTTTTACCAAAAACCCCTGCAACACGAGATACTGCTTTCTCTAGAGAGTAAAATCCACAAAACATAGGAACCTAAAGTATGCATAATTCCAAAAACCATGTCATGATATGAAGTCATTATCAACACATATTAGTAGTTAGGCACTTATATATGTATTACACAATGGTCTTGCACACATTCAAATTACATAATATACAGTAAAGTCGCATTAGAGAACTCATAAAGTCATAAACAGAATATATTGAAGGCTAAAGCTACAAAAGAATGACCTGTTTATGCCCTCTAGAACCAAGGTGTGGCGTTGCAGAGGTAATGAAATTTATGGGCTCTAGTCCTGCAATTTTTCCTTCATATTTTCTATCATGACATTCTTGATCTGAAATCTGACTTTCACAATGTCCATTCCCTTGAGAAAGTTCCATAGAAATGTCTCTACCATAAAGCTTGGCTATTGCATATCTTGCCACCAAGCCACCTAAAGAGTGACCTACAAATGAAATTTTCTGAACACTTGGGTGACGTTTTATAACTGATATAACCTGACAAAAAGAAGAAAACAAATATCCTTTATCTTTCTGGATTTGATGCTACAGAGTTGAAGTCAAATGAACATCTTAAGAGCCTAAAGATTAGTATGAAACGAAGGCCAAAATTAAATTATTAAGAAGATCAAACAGTTGAATGTCAAAGCTATAACTCACCTCCTCTGCTAGTCTATCTCCCATTAAATCAACACCATCAAATGTCAACATGGAAGAATTGCGTTCACTGCCTGCATTGCACAATGGTGATGCATTCCATCACATGGTGGAAGCCAATTTTGCTTTGAAGAGTGCAATAGAGAATAGAAATTTAGAATGAAGATAATTGAAACTGCATAACTTTTTAGCCCATTTAAATAAGAGCAGGGGATGAAGGTTGCTCCTAGTTTGCAGACAATAAAAACATCACTAACCGCACAAATGAGTCTCAAGAGTTAAACAATTTTCACCGACATTCATGATAAACTTCAACTTGCGGTCATCGTCTCTTATATATATGTGGCTACTTCATATTAGAAACATCTATGGAAAAATCATACTCTGATTTAATAAGAAAAAATATTTTACACCATGATTTAATTGGAAAAACATTTGAAATTATAAAATCTAATTTGACAGACACGATTTCTAATTGGTTGACAATCTAAAATATTTATACCGGTGGTACCTAGAAATCAATCTCTTAGTACAAAAACAGAAAATCTTTTACCAATGATGCACTGTTTCAATGATATACCACACATTAATACGATGATATTGCTTAAATAGTCACGAACACAACAGACAAAAAAGGAAGCAATCAGAACTGTGTTTGTGCCTACTTACAATGTACAATAGTATCTTCTGGATACCTTTTCAGAAACTGCTTTGCAGCAAATTTCCAATTCTGTGCGCTGCAGTAAAGAGGTATGGCTACATTACTCAACAAAAAGATTGATTAAGCAGAATCACACAACTAAGTGTCATATATGTTTTGGCACAAAAGATTGCTGAAATAGTAGAGGCAAATCATCAAGCTTTTGTTTGGATTTCAGTTGGAGAGAGCAAAAATATATATTTTTTTTCCAACTTTGATTCAAACATATCCATAAATGGTTAAGAGTTAAAAGTAAGAACAGTTAGACAAACCTGCCTACAAGACCATTAATCATAATGATCAAGTGGGTAGGGGTGGGGCGCTGACCAGATTCATCAACAACCTCAATATCAATACCTCCACCAGAAGCATCATGTTCGATTCTGAAACAACCAAACTTGGGGAAATAAGAACTCCTCTTCTTTTTCTTCTTCTTGGTTTCATTTTTTATCTCCATCTTCTTGTTAGTCCCTCCACCGACACCTTCTTGCTCTATTTCCTGAACCTGGGGCAGTGTTCCTTCTGAATCCATCATTGAAGCCACGAAGTTGGGTTGAAGAAAAAAGCTATGAAACAGTGAGGTATTGGTTTGATTTGGTGCCTGGAAAGGGAATCAAAAGTAGAGTCAAATCGTAGGAAACGGTTTAAGTAGTTACAAGATGCATATAGTTCTTATGTAACTAGAAATCAAGTGCTTGAATGGGACAATGGACTGTAACCAGAAGCACTCCTTCAATGACTTTTAGCTTCTGGTTCTACTTCTTGACTCTGACCCTCCCATTCTTATACCCATTCTCTTTATTTAATTTTGTATCTATGTATTTATTTATTTTATATTCTATATATCCTTAATCAACGACATATCAAATTTGAATTATTTGATTTGATACATCGTAATCTTATCTTACTTTATTCTTAGAGGCTATATAGCATAGGATTCGTTGCAAGGCCCATTAAGGTTTTTCTACAGTTCGATCTAACTAATATTTGGTGGATCTTACAACTGTGGTACCTTGATCTGGATCGTGTAAAAACTAGACACGTGGGTCATTGCAGGTTTTGTTGATTCAGATTTACGATGATTTGGAATTAAGTTTTTACACCTAAAGTCTGTCTAAGCAGGTGGAAATTTCTTCCAAATCACAATCCCCTAACTTACATTTTTCCTTCTCATATTCCATCTTCGTTCTAGAAACCTAGAATACTCCATCTAGAAAGAAACACTTGACCCGTAAGTGGTCGCAGTTGTATTTAAATTAGTATTAGTTTTAGTATTTTCGTGCCTACTTTCCAACAAAAATATTTTTCTTCCCTGGCTGCTTATGCTATCGATTAATTGGGTGCGCCTTTCGGGTTTGTCCCACCATTTACCGTCTTAGGTTCTAACAAATAAGAAGGGTAGACATAAAATAATAATTCTTTTTGCACGTGACATCATATTAAGATAACTTAATATTGGTGCAAAAACTTTATAGTAAATAAATGTTTGAATATAATGTGTTTTTACAAATATGTTCAGGAGGGAGACGTTTGGGCTCTTCCATCAGCAATCAAGTTCGTGAATTGCTTGTGCATTAACAATGTAACTTTCGAAGTTGATTGTGAAAGTGTAGCGGATAAAATCAAGGGTTCAGCTGTGGACAAATCTGAGTTTGGACAGCTAGCCTATGAGTGCAGGAGTTTGCTAGCCCATAATCCATCATTTGATATTAGATTTGCTAAGAGATAAATTACACCATCTCTACCTAGTGTCTCTACAGCTGCTATGATTAAGTGTTGAATATTTTGTGAATGAATGAAATGACATAAATATATTTTAGTAAAAAAAATCATAGGAATTTTATACAAATAATCAACTAATATTCTAAATTAATCCCCAAGATTCCTTATTACTAAACGATGGTATTTGATTTGTCAAATACATCATTATTATATACTTTTTTATATGTATGGCAACCAATTTTTGTTACTTGACTGCGTCGGGAAAGATCTACCAATACTGAGTGAGTGGTGGGTACTTGAAAGAACTCTGACATTTTAAGTTGATATATGCACAAAAGAATACAAGTTAGGAGGAACATATGTTAGAGACAAATTTCCAACCATTCTTTCCTAGCATGACTAAACTGAAAGTATGTAAATGTCTAAAGCCCATACCTTCTCTGTCTTTCCTCATGGATAATTTGTCCCTATTCAACCAATTAATTCCTCTTCTGGAGTTTCTGTTTAGTGTCCCACCAAAATAGTTCAACATCCTTTGAATTTCTTCTTGGAGGGATGATGGGAGAATAAAAGTGCTCACATAGTATGATGGATTGCCTAAGCAACTGATTTTATGAGAATCTCTCTTCCAGCTTTAGATAAGTATTTTTCAGACCATTCTTGAGTTTGCTTCCAAATTATATCCTTCAAGAAATTGAAGATAATTTTTTTTTCTTCCTATCGTAGAAAGCATGCCAACAAATGATATTGTTCTCTCTCTTCTTGGCCAAAATATTTTATTCTTTGATAAAATTATAAGTTTAATATCTATACATTATTAATCAACTAGTTTCATAATTTTTGTGCCAAGAATGAAGAATTCACTACAAATACTAATCTTCAAGAATTGATAAAAACAAACACAATTGAACAAAATCAACCGGATCCAAACTCAGCACTTCTCGTTGATCTCTCAACTCTTTTAAATACGATCTCTCAATTTCTAATTTCTAATAATGTTTACAAGAGAATAGAAAACTGCAATAATTTCATAATCTAATAATCATCACTAGAGCTATTCAGCTTAAGCTATTAATAGCCTCTAAAACTGCCAACTAACTACTTAATAATCATAACCAAGAAATGTTAAAGAGAAATAACAGTTAACTAAAATAACTGTTTTATAAAGTAAAGGCTAAGAGAGTAAAAATTATTGACTAAGCCAATTACTGACAATAACATCCTATCCTCTGTAATTTTAAAAGTAAATATCTCAAAAGTTTACTACTTTTATAAAATTATTTATAATTATTTTTCAATGCATGCAATTTTCACATCATTAGTGTATTTTAATTAAAATTAAAAAATTATTACTCCATTAAAAGTGCTATCGTGCTTAATTGTGCTTTTTTTTACAATTTTGTATTTTCAAGTATTTTTAATTTACATTAAAAAATTATAATTTACATAAATTTTTAAGGAAAATGCTTATAATGTAAAAGGAATATGTTAAATTAATTTAAAAATTTAAGAATATGTAAAAATAATTAAGAATTTAATTATTATACATAGTCGGTGTAACAATTTTTACACTTCAATCAATTATAATTCAAGCACGTGTATAGATAAAAAAAAAAAAAAATCAAAGCATGTGTGACTTTTAAAGGGGTGTATTGAATTAGGATTTTAAAGGATTATAAAAAAGTCTTGTGTATTCATCAAGATTTTTACATGATATAAATAAGTCTTGTGATATTCAATTAAAACTTTTAAGATTTTTTGATGAAGACA
Organism: Glycine tomentella; assembly: GCA_007407185.1. Taxonomy (NCBI): domain Eukaryota; kingdom Viridiplantae; phylum Streptophyta; class Magnoliopsida; order Fabales; family Fabaceae; genus Glycine; species Glycine tomentella. Next base: position 2,602,181 of record PYAF01002518.1, on the reverse strand, counting down.
ACAAAATCTGGTATATTCAATTAGGATTTTTTATAACTTATAAAAAGTTTTTTGGTATTTAAAAATATATAAATTTCAATGAATTATTTTTAAGAAGAATTTCGATAAATTTCATTAAATATTTTAGTTTAAAACAACTATTAAATAATATCGTTCAAATCTTTGAGATTTTGCTATTTTTTTCTTTAATATTCTTCGAGATATGTATATCATATATGTTTGTCCTATTCTTTTGGAATGAAAAATGTCAAATATATTCATCTCCTTTGTACTTTTTGGTTTGTTTTCTAAATTAATATTTGTCTTATGTGTTAAGATTAACTATGTTTTCCTTATAATAATATATCATCTGTTCAATGCAATGCTTTCGTAGCTGTCACTCTTAATTTCGTCATTCACATAATTTAGTAACTCTTACAAATTTTCCATCCTCACCACTCTCTTTTATCTCATTTGAACATGTCATTAATTTATCATTAAATAATTATAGTAATTAAGAAAATAGAAAATCAACATATTTATTGTTCAAATCCAAAAATAAGAATGAGAAAATGTTATTATAAGAAGGGTTAGTATAGAAAAACATAAAGTTAAAATCAATATAACTATTAAAAGATTAAAAAAATTATAATACTTTACCTTTTTTTTATCCAATCCTCATCATGTTTTTCTCATTAATTCTTGTGAATGTGATTTTAAAAATTCACAAAATCCTTTCAAATCTAATAAATATATAAAGTATTTCCAAATTCTTTAAATTTTTATGATATAAATCCGTTAAAATTCAAATTATTATAAAAGTCTCATAAATAAATCTAATAAATCATATTATTCTTATATAATATTTAAAATTCACAAGACTTTTTTAATGCTAAAATAATCTTTTAAATGGTAGAAAATTAATATTCAAACAAAATAAAGCAAAAAAGTTTTAAAAAAATATTAAAAAAGTGTGGTAAAAAAATATAAATATAAAGCAACGTTGAAATGAGTTATCTTTGTCTCTGGGAACCCCCTCGCCCCACCAATTTTAAGAACATAATAACTATATTTCGTTACTATGAATTTCTTCCTATTTTGTTTTATCTAAAATTTTGGTCTTTTATTTTAAAATTGAGATATTTAATTTTTTTATTTAAAAAAATATATAATTTTGGTTTAATTATCAGTTTTGCCTATATAATTTTATATTTTAGTTAATTAAATCATTTATTAATTATACTTACATAAATATATTAAGTTTAGAATTTAACTGTATCAAAATAAAATAAATAAAGTATATTTTTTAAAAATTTAATAAAAAAGTATTTAAGCCTTATTATATACAAGTAAATTATTACTGTATCATCATTATTACATATGATATAAATTTAAATATAAGAAAATTAAATTACAGTAGCATTTATATGTATTTGAAAATAGGGTTTCAACACAAACACATTAATCTGTATGAAAAAACAAAACATAAACACATTACCAAAAAGTTGTTCCCATTCTTTGTACCATGCTAATCCATACAAAACATGTAAGATCAAATCTGTAGCAGCTGGCTGAGCAAGTTTCTTCTGCAGTCTCTTGGCACATCCAAATGCGTACGCGTGTGCCTTTTATTATTTTTTCAATAACCAATAATAATAACAATAATTTTCAAGTGATGTGTGCGTGCGTGCTAAAACCAAAATCCCCCGCAAAACAATCCCACACTGACACCGCCTACAAACCGAACCCCTTCCGCTGGCGTAACCTCATTCGTCCTCCTCTCCACGGTGGCGCCGTCGCTCTCCCCTATCTCCTCGCGCCGTTTTCCCACGCGCTAGCGCGTGGTTTCCACGCATACAGTAACCTACCCTTGTCGCTTTTCACTTCCACATTCCACATGGGTTTCGTTTCGTCCGTTAATTATTTCATTAATTAGGGGTGTGTCTCTGACGCTCCTTTAAAGCGGCGTGAGGTTCGGTAAGCCGAGATAAAATCCTCCACGCTAACGTCCACAATAATCCCCAACTCTCGTCTGATGAGATTCGAGAAAATAAAGATCTAGTAAAAAAAACCACTGGGGTTCACATGAACAGCACCGTACTATAACACCCCCTTCTCCTCTACCACCAGAATTAAATAAAGCTCGCTCTTCCCCATCGTGGTTCTTCTCTCCAATTCGCTTCGATCTTTCTCCCCGCGCGTCTCCGAGAGATTCCTAGGGTTTTCAGTGAGATTGAATTGAATTTCCGTACGAACGCAGAGAGATACAGATACTAGGGTTTTTGTTTATTATTAGTATTTTTTCTCTCTCTTTCTTTCTGTTTATGGTGACTCATTGCATTGGTTTCTGAATCAACTTCCACTTTCGCAAATCCGAATCTCAGTTTCTTCAATGTGATGAGTTCTATCGCCGCCGGTGAATGGCTAGATTTCGTTTCCGGCGCCTCCGATTCCTCGCCATCTTCGTCGTCGTCGTGGTGTTCGCGAGTGACGAATTGGAGTCGGAGCGCGAGCTCTCGGTGACCGATTTGGATTGGAACCTCTTCCACCAGGACTACTCGCCGCCGGCTCCGCCGCCGCCGCCGCCTCATCCGCCGTCGGTGTCGTGCGTGGACGATCTCGGCGGGGTGGGAACTCTGGACACGACGTGCAAGATCGTGAACGACGCGAACCTCACCCGTGACGTGTACATAGCAGGGAAGGGCAATTTTAACATCCTCCCTGGGGTGAGGTTCCACTGCGAGATTCCCGGGTGCATGGTAACGGTTAACGTCACTGGTAATTTTAGTTTAGGTAGCAACTCGTCGATTGTGACCGGGGCCTTTGAGTTCGAGTCGGAGAATGCTGTTTTTGGGAACGAGTCGGTGGTGAACACGACGGGGTTGGCGGGGGATCCTCCGCCGCAGACGAGTGGGACACCGCAGGGGGTTGAGGGAGGTGGCGGAGGGCACGGTGGGAGGGGTGCCAGCTGTCTCGTCGACACGACGAAGCTCCCGGAGGATGTTTGGGGAGGGGATGCGTATTCCTGGGCGTCGCTGCAGAACCCTTACAGTTTTGGGAGCCGTGGAGGGTCGACAAGCAAAGAGAGTGACTATGGGGGGTTGGGAGGGGGGCTTGTGAGGATGGTTGTTCATCAAATTGTTGAGATGAATGCAGCTGTTTTGGCTGATGGGGGTGATGGAGGGACCAAAGGTGGAGGTGGCTCTGGAGGCAGCATCTACATCAAGGCTTATAGAATGTAATAGTTTTTGTCTATTTATTATTTATTTCTATGTCCTTTATTGGTTAGCATAAACATAATCTTGTTGAATCATAACTACTTTCGGTTAGCATCTTGGAATCTTCATTCTTGCTATATTAGCTGCTTTTTTGTTTTTTTTTGTTTTTGCCTCTCGTCCAAGTATTTATATTCATTATTTAAATCGACACTTATGATCGAGGCATATTTCGTTAACTTTTATACAAGGTACATGACTGATGATAAGTTACTAGTTCTACATTTCTTTCGTCCGGAATCTTGTATCTGAGGTCCTTTGTTAGTAATTCTTTATGTGTTTCCATGTTGTTGCATTTGAGATGAGGTTGTCTATATATATCATTATCACAATGAATGTGATGCTATATGTTCAAATTCCCAAGTATAACTTATATTTTGTAGGAAACTAACTGAAGCTTAAGACCGTAGTCAGCTGATGAATGTATATGTTTAAAACATAAAATATACAGTGGAAGGATCTTTTCTCCCTAATCCCTAATGTTAAAAATTACTCTTGTGCTTGATTGCAATTGAAATGTGATGTACATTTCATGAATCTAGTTTCTATGCTGTTCTATTTATCTGTTTTTTCTTCAAGAGCAGGACTGGCAATGGGATTATAAGTGCTTGTGGAGGTAATGGTTTTGCTGGTGGTGGAGGCGGCAGGGTTTCAGTTGATGTGTTCAGTAGGCATGATGAGCCCAAAATATATGTGCATGGTGAGGATTTTAGTTTATGCACTGGTTAGTTGTTTCTAAATATACTTTTCAGGGAATGTGCACGCTTGATTGCAGTTGAATGACACTCTCTGTCATTGATTTGTTAATGACTGATAAGGCAAATGCTTAGAAATCAACCACTAACTTTTTCCTGCATTTTGCACTAAAACTTAGGTTGCTTTCTAGAATTAAGTTGAACTTGAGTTTCCAAATAGGATTTTATGATCTACTCTCTAGGCTGTCTATTCATCAACCCGTATCCAAATTTTTGGACAACTGTGGTAGGTAGGGCAAGAGGTCATTTATTAATTTAATGAGTCCATACCTTTGGCCTATAGTTAGATGTCTTGAAATTCTTATATGACTTTATTGTTGTGTTGTTGGGACTCCAAACTTATCATCAGTTATGCTGATTGCAGTGCACAATTGATTTCTTATTTCAGGCGGTAAGAGCCTTGGCTGTCCTGAAAATGCAGGCGCTGCTGGGACTCTTTATGATGCAGTCCCTCGAAGCCTTATAGTTGATAACTTTAACATGACAACTGATACAGAGACACTTCTATTGGAGTTTCCAAATCAACCCCTTTGGACTAATGTTTATGTTCGAAATAAGGCTAGGGCCACAGTTCCATTGCTTTGGAGTCGTGTACAGGTTCGTCAAATGAAAATATATAAATTAGTTGGATAATCTCCATGCTGATTTTCTGTTAACCAGCTCCTTTTTTCTCTTCCTTGTTTGCTGACACTTGACATTCTGCCCCCCTGTTTTTGCTTCTATTGAATCTATTTGGAAGTTTTTTTATATCAATTTTGAAATTCATTAGTAAACTCAAGATGAGCATGTGAGCACTTTTGAGTACCTCCAATGAAACTCAAAATCATCTGATTGAACCAGGAACGTTTTTGAAAAGATAATTTACTGTTCTACTTTTACCCACTACCCAGTTTGACCAGCTATGTACCTGTTAAATCCTGATCTCCCCTCTTTTATTCAATGTACTGAAAAGCAACTCTGCAGTTGTCGATTTGGACTTTGGATTTTTTAATGAACTGCTGAGCCAAATTTAGTAACTCCCACTGACAAAATTGTTGAAGATTAAAGCAACGAAGAACCAAAGACAATAACTTCTTGATGTGTGTGTTTTCATATGCCTTTATATATATAAATCTTTCTTCGAAACTCTAATGTATTTGGGAGAATGGGTGATGTCTTGATTAGATATGCAGCGTAATAGGAACTTGTCTCCCTGCTAGTATTCTTGGTTGGCTGCTTTTAGAGCATGCCTCTGTCTTTGTATTATTTTTTGTTAAAAGGTTTTCTGTCTATATTTGCTTTCCTTTCTAATGAATTCTTTCATCCTAAAAAAATGGTAAGTTTCCTCCCCTCCCTGTCTTCCTTCATATTGTGATCCATGTTCTCTTTTAATTTTAATTTGTTTTGAAAAAAAAAATGTTTGTGACATGTGAGGGCTTTTGTTGAACTGTCTTTTCCTTTTATTCATTATATAGGTACAAGGACAGATAAGTATCTTGCAGGGTGGGGTGTTGAGCTTTGGGCTACGACATTATGCTACATCAGAGTTTGAGTTATTGGCTGAAGAATTGTTGATGAGTGATTCTGTGATGAAGGTAGTTGGAATCTATAAATGTTTATTTAGTAGATCTTGTTTCTTGAGAGACATTGTTGACTCCTAGTTGCAGTATCTGTTGCATCTTTGAATTGTGCTGTAGAACTAGTAAACATAAATGAGCATATCATACATAGGCTGCACTCATTTTTGTTATACTGCTAATCAATGTCATTTTCTGATGCTTTACTCTTGAAATTTTATGAAAAAGGTATATGGAGCTCTACGTATGTCTGTAAAAATGTTCTTGATGTGGAACTCAAAAATGCTCATAGATGGTGGGGAAGATATAGCTGTGGCAACTTCTTTACTTGAGGCTAGTAATTTGATTGTTCTCAGGGTATTTAACATCTCCTTAACTGGACAATATTATTGCATGTGTTATCTTCACATTTGACTCATCAGGTTTCATTAACAGGGGGCTTCTGTGATACATTCTAATGCAAACCTTGGAGTTCATGGACAAGGTCTGCTTAATTTATCGGGGCCAGGAGATTGGATTGAAGCACAGCGTTTGGTTTTATCCCTATTTTATAGTATTCATGTGAGACATTGTTTTATTTTCACCACTAATCTATGTAATTTTGTATACTCTTTTAAACACTTGATTTCCCCCATCTTATTTGTCTAGATTAATGAATTAGGAGATCTTATTTGTTTTTCATTAGATTAACCTCTTTTTCCCCACCAATCTTTTCATATTAATGGTTAACTGTAGGAGTGGGTATATAGACCCAGGTCCCTGGACTGGCCCGTTAAGCCTGCGGATAACGGGCCTCTTTTTTAAAAGTCCACTTATCAGAGTTTTTGAGTTCGGCCCATTAAGCCAACGGACCTAGCAGGCTTTATCCGTGGTCTCACGGACTACTCGTTTAACCAATCTTAGTCCAATGTGCAAATATTATTAATTTGTTATGTTAAGATTTCGATCTTTAATTTATGTTGTTATTGTTATTTTATTATGTTTAAAATGTTGATATATTTTAGTGTGATAGATTTTAGCATAAAAAATGGTCAAATTTTTTTCTTTACATTTTTCACTTTTTAAAAAATATTTTTTTCAAATTAATATATGGGTCCTTGGACCGATTTGTTTATCTGCGAGTTTTTGTGGGCCGGATATGGACCCTGAAAGAAAGTCCATTTATTTCGCGGATCAGGCTTATCCGGCCAGTATAAAATGCGAGTTTCATGGGCCGGGCCTTAAACGGGTCGGACCTGCCTGTATACCCACCCCTAGTTAACTGTAGGGCATTTTTTTCCACCAATCTTTTCATTTGTTTTTCTTATTAATTTGTAATATGTTTCTTCTTCTTTTTAATGGTTAACTGTAGGTCATTTCTAGTGGTGTTCTATTTTGTTCATTTTTTTTTTAAATAGAAAACAATCTAGTACAGTATTAAATATTCTAATACTACTCAATTGTTATTTGTTAATACCTTTTGGTTATTATTAGTATAATGAAATGATACAAAGAAGTTTTCCTTCTGGTCAAAACATAATTCACTTGAACAATGAAATTTTGATATAGTATAGCTCTTCATGTCTTCTATGTATTAGTGTGCCATAGGCTGGTTATTGTTATCATGGACTGTTTCTGCTCTCTTTTTGTATCTATCCTTTTTTCTCATATATATAATATATACTTTTGCCGATCAAAAAAAAAAAATTAACATTTATCAGACAAATCTAACCTTGAGCTGAACATCAAAGAGATGATATGGAGACAATCCTATTATGTGCTCATCTAAAGCCAATGAGAACTCCTAAAATTTAACCATTTTGCTCCAACCAAATATCCAAAAGCAATGCATATAAAGCTCATAACTACAAATTTTTATCCTTGTTATACCTTCCAAAATTTCTATAGCCAATCCAAAGAAACTGGTTTTTTTGTGTCTATGCTAAAAAATGATGAAAACAGAAACTGTCTGAGGAAAATATCATAATGACTACTGAGCATGGATAGTGGCTCTCTTTACATCTTGTCAGGATCTTGGGCTTTAGGTGCAATGGACTGTTCTTGTCCATTGTGCCATTCTTTTGGTGGCTTAGCTGCATCCTTCTGATGTTCTTGGTTGTCTCAGCACTTTGGGTCTGTTTCTTGTTAATTCCATCTTTTTAAATGAAAACATTGTGGTAACTTTGTTGTTTTTGACATTAGCAAGTGGTGATATGCATGTGCTTGTGTTTTGTTGAGCATTGTTTGGTCTTACCTCTACAACTTGAGTTTGTTTTTGACATTTTTCATAGGTTGGGCCTGGATCTGTCTTGCGTGGTCCACTGGAGAATGCAACAACTGATGATGTGTATGTTTGGATGTTTTCAAATCATTATTAGTTAATTTCTCTTTATATTCTTTTATTTCTAGTTCTGCTAAATTTCCATTGTTTTATGATTGACAGTACTCCAAAGCTTTACTGTGACAAAGAAGATTGCCCCTATGAATTACTTCATCCCCCTGAAGATTGCAATGTGAACTCATCCTTGTCATTCACACTTCAGGTACTTTGTAAAGTATTGGTGGTGTGGTACCTTTGGTTATACTAATATCTGCCTTTCTAATAGTTGAAACTTGAAAATTCTGTATGTTGGCTTTCTAGATCTGCAGAGTCGAGGACATCCTTGTTGAAGGCCTTATAAAAGGTTCTGTTGTTCATTTCCACAGGGCAAGGACCATAAGTGTTGAATCTTCTGGAACAATATCTGCCTCTGGAATGGGTATGCTTCTTTGTTGTGCGTGAGGTTGTTGTCCCTTTTTGATTCAAATAGCTGCAGTTCCTATATTGATTGTGTAAAAAAAAAATTTGCAGGCTGTACTGGTGGTTTGGGCCATGGAAATACTCTAAGTAATGGTATCGGCAGTGGTGGTGGGCATGGTGGTACCGGTGGCGATGCATTTTATAATGATGATCATGTTGAAGGTGGCTGTTCATATGGGAATGCAACCCTGCCCTGTGAACTTGGTAGTGGAAGTGGAAATGGCAACTCTACTGGAACCACAGCTGGGGGTGGTATCATAGGTAAGCCTAAGTTTATGTTTGGGTCAGTTAATGTTTCTTTATGAATAATAGAAGATGTTGATTGCCACAAGATCTCTTTTTTAATTCATATGCTTGTGTTGTATTTTTTGTTAAACAGTTGTTGGATCATTAGAACATCCTTTGTCGAGTTTGTCCATTCAAGGTTATGTAAAAGCTGATGGAGGGAATTTTGAACCGCAAATCAGAAACGAAAAATTTGCAATATATGACAATTTTACTGGAGGTCCAGGGGGTGGATCTGGTGGCACTATACTAATGTTTCTCCATATGCTCACCATTGGGCAATCAGCTGTGCTTTCTAGTATGGGGGGATATAGCAGTTCTAATGGAAGTGGTGGTGGAGGTGGTGGAAGAATTCATTTTCATTGGTCCAACATTCCCACTGGTGATGTTTATCTGCCAATTGCTAGTGTGAAAGGAGACATTCAGATCTGGTATGTCTATTGCAAGCTTTTGCTGCAATTCTACCATATTTTTTCCTTCTGATTTTGCATAATATCTTTGGCTTCACTTAAGTGTGCAAGAAAGAATTTGTTATTGTGTCTTATTGTGCCCACATCTGCGGAAGAATGTAAGCCAAGCTGTTTGAGCTTGTAGTCTGTTTTTTTTATTAGTCAAACATAGCTCCATTTTTAACAAAAAATAAATAGTCACCGTGTCTGATGTTATCTTTGCTATCTTTTAAATAGCTGTTGTTGTTGATGGTAGTTTCATTTCATTTCTATCCTTTCCTTGTATCTCCAACGGAGTATATTTTTATTCTTTTCCTTCCCTATCATCATGGTAACAGCTTCTTAGATAGGCATCCTTGCAGAAGAAGAATATTATTATGAGAAGGCAGTTATCTATGTTTTTTTGTTTTATGTTAGAAATTGAAGTATGATTAAAGAGATAAGCTCATCTGGAACAAGGATAGGCATCCTCAGGAGCTGGAAAAAGTTTTTAAAAAACAAAGAAGCAAAAATAAATAAAGGAAACCTTGGAAGCAGCAAGGCTGCCCAATACCTTTGAGTATAAGAGATGGATGCTCCTTAACACAGCCTTGGGAAGAACACACGAGAGAGTATGAACATAACCCTATCCTAGACCAAATTTAAGGGCAACAAAATGCCCTTAAAGATTTGTGCACCCTGCTGCAGCCAGATGCACTTGATAATGGCCAAGTTAGCACTTTTGGCCTTCCTACTCTAGTCAAACCCTCTTAACTGGACCCTAAAAGACTGCTCTAGCATAGAAGGACAGTCGCAGTGGTCATCACTCATTTCAGATCCTGAAATGCTATGAAGCACGAACACGTGAAAAAGCAAGGAGAATTGCGTAAGACACGCTCTGACACGTTCCAACACGGTGTCCGACAGGCGGTCAACAAACCCGACTCGTTGACCATTTCCGACACGCGAATTTTACCGTGTCTGACATGGTCAAATGGCATTTTCGTAAAACTTTTAATTAGAAGCGGTGAAGGCGGGGATCATGAAGGTGCTGGTGGAGTTGATGGCGGACTTCGAGTTGAACATGGTGAGCATGCTGGTGGCGGTGCCGGAGGTGAGGGTGGCACTAGTGGAGGAAGGAGGCGTGCCAGTGTTGGTGGAGATCGTTGAGGTTGGCACAACTTAAAGAGGGCTGCCTGGTGATTCTCAAAGGTGGACAGACCAAACCTGACTTCTAAAGCGTGAGTGAAGCACCCCTAATCAGAGAGCTGATGATTATTGTGCATCCACTTGTACCATTCAAGAGCGTCACATTTCATGTAGAAAGCAACCATGGCAAAGAAGTTCTGTCAAAAGATAAGAGGTGAAGCTTGGTACAATGTTAAATGTTGTTTTGCCTGAAACAACTAGTCTAACGGACAGCTGTATCCATTTCTGAAAAAGGACAGCTGTATCCAATTGTGTGGAAACTTCTAGGAATGATAAAAGACTCAAATAGCCTCCAACGGCTAGAACAACAAAAGTAAGCAAAGACTATAGAGTCTTTGAACTTCAGTGGCATGTGAGGAGTGCATTTGGGCCTAATGACCAAAGGAATCAGTTGCCACTGTTGTCCATGTTTTTTATTTAAATTATTGAATATTAAATGAAATATATACTTTATAAATTAAAAATATTTTTTAATATTAAAACGTGTCCCAACATGTCGAAATCCATATTTTTTTAAGATTGATGTGTCGGAGATTCGTGTTGTGTCGCGTGTCGCGTGTTGGTGTCGGTGCTACATAGCTGAAATGTTTGAGGTCTGTGAATCTGTAGCAAACTTTTTCTGTTAACCTTTTAGGCCAATGTATTTCTTTTTCTTGAGTGCGGGGGTTGTAATTATAGAACTTTTTGCTTTCCATTGTTTGCTTTGGTGTTATAAACTTGTAACTTTTAGCTTGTATTTTTTAAGAATTTAATTGGAATACACTGACAATGTAAAGATTTTTTACACTCGTTCAATTGTGAGTTGTCATGTATGATTAGATTGTTAACTTTTGTGATAATTGCTTTATAAGTCATATGTAGGATAATTTCTCGTAGCTTGGTAGTGTAAAAATCCTTACACTGTCAGTGTATCAAAATTTAATTCCTATTTTAATCCCAAAATAATTTTTAGTGTGTATATGCTAATGGTAATTATTCATCTCACGAGGACATGCGACATGTTTCTCTTGGGGTTGGAGGGGAACTATGTACAGCTTCAGGGGGTGATTGTAGTCCCTAACTTTTGAAAACTTTAAAATATCCCCTCTTTTTTGTATGAATTTATCAATTTTTTTTTTCTGTTGAACTTTTCTATTTTAGCTCTCTATTTCATTTCAATTTCTGCCATTGCTTTTTGTTTGTGTTATAATGGCAATTTCAGAACTTCATAATTTTATCTGATTATGATAGGGGAGGAAAGGGTAAGGGCCAGGGTGGCTCTGGAGCAAATGGGACTATAACTGGGAAGGCTTGCCCCAAAGGGTTGTATGGTACCTTTTGTGAGGTATTTTTTCTTTCCACTTCCCCCAATTCTGTTATGTGCTCTAGCTAGGCCTTTTGATCTTGGATTTCCATATTTGTTGGATGTGTGATCTCATTCTGTGTCCTGGTAGTTTGTCTAAATCTGTTACTTTTAATGGTTAAATGTATGTGGAGGGATATTAGTTTTATCATAATGGTCATCATCACTATTTAGGTTATTCATTATTTTTTTCCTGCCTCCATGTGGTGGTTGGCTTATGAAGTCTGGCATGTGGATTACTTTTCTGACAGTGATGTACCAGTATATCCAAGGATAGTTAACTTAATTTTATATTTTTTGTTGGGTGGGTGGTTTTTTTTTGGGGGGGGGGGGGGGGGGGGGGGGGGGGGGGGGGGGTTGGGGGTGGGGGTGTGGATTACACATGAAAGGATGATAATGTGTCAGGTTAAAGAAGACATGAAAGGAACCATCTAATAATGGTTAAGTGTGTCTGCAGGATTTTAGTGGGTGGCACTTGTTGTTGCCTTTTAGGTTCTATGATATTTATACTGTAACCTCAATATGATGGGTGCCAGGTTGACAAGAGTCTGGTACTTTGAGCATATTTCTGGCAATGAGATACTGAAAAATCTAAAGAGAAGCTGACCTTTATTTGGGGGACCAATAGTGAATATTGATGAAAATATGTAAAGTTTCTGATTACATGTCACCCCCCAAAATCTGTAGGTGTTTCAATATTTATGTTTTGTGTTCTAAAGTTTAGTTTCCCTATTAGAAGGAGCTATACTCCACTGTTTCTTCCTTGTAAAAGTTAGTTCATATCACAATGGTATGTAATAGGAACTGGATCAGAGATAATTGGAAAAATGGAGGCTATTCCTATTTATACATTGGCTGAGTTAGTTAGTTTTAACTAACTCCTATTCTGTTATATCAGCAGCTATTCCTATTTACACCTCCTAGAGTACACTTGGCCCCATCTACCTCTATCAATACCCTCCCCTTGAAGCTGGACCTTGTCCTCAAGGTCCAATTCTGGAAAGACTTTCTTCATTTCTTCAGCCAATTCCCAGCTATTCTCATGATGAGGTAGGCCTTGCCATTTGATCAAAACTTCCTGCTGCTGCTGTTCATTCTGTCTCTGCTGCAGAATTGTTTCTGGTCTCATCTGAAGTTCCCACTGCTCATCCATTACTGCTGGTAATGGTTGAGGACTGCAGTTTGATTTAACTGATTTCTTTAGCAATGATACATGAAATACAGGATGAATTTTACTTCCAACAGGAAGTTCCAGCTTGTAAGCTACTGCTCCTATCTTCTGGATGACCTTATAAGGGTCATAAAATCTAGGACTCAATTTTTCATTGGATTTCTTGGCCAGGGATCTCATTCTATAGGGCTGTATTCTGAGAAAAACCCAATCTCCAATTTCAAAACTCAACTCCCTCCTACGCTTATTAGCATGATTTTTCATTTGATCTTGTGATTTCAACAAATTTTCCCTCAATTCCAGCAAAAGCTCATCTCTGTTCTTGCACAGTTGATTAACTTCTTCCAACTTGGAAGGAATATCAGCTCCTTTAATTAATAAAGGAGGCTTCTGTCCATAGAGTGCTTCAAAAGGAGACATCTTGGCAGAAATGTTGTAATTAGTATTAAACCAAAACTCTGCCCAAACCAAATGAGCCGGCCACTGCTTGGGTTTTCTACCTGTCATGCATCTCAAATAGATCTCCAAACACCTATTCACTACCTCTGTCTGCCCATCTGTTTGTGGATGGTATGCAGAGCTCATTTTCAGCTCAGTTCCAGCTTTTTTAAACAGCTCCTTCCAAAATAAACTCATGAACAGCCTGTCCCTATCAGAAACTATAGAAGTAGGGAAGCCATGCAGTCTTACCACTTCCTGAATGAAAAGTTCAGCTACCTCTTTAGCTGTGTATGGATGACACAAGGCCAAAAAATGCGCATATTTAGTCAGCCTATCTACTATTACCAGAATAGTATCCTTCCCCTGTGCTTTTGGTAACCCTCCAATAAAATCCATGGATATATCGGACCATACCTTGGTTGGCACAGGTAATGGTTGAAGTAATCCAGCTGGAGACAATGTGCTGCTCTTATTCTTTTGGCATGTATCACATTCAGCCACATACTCCTTAATATCTTTCTTCATTCCTTGCCAAAAAACCACATCAGTCACCCTTTTATATGTTCTAAAAAACCCAGAATGCCCCCCTATATGGGAATTATGCATTTCCTTCAAAATTAAAGGAATTCGAGTAGAGTTCTTTGGTAGCACTAGCCTGCCTTTATAATACAACCTTCCTCCTTTCACCTCATAACCAGGTTTTGCCATTGTCTTGGTAACAATTCCCTGAAAAAGCTCATATAATGGTTGATCTGCTTTCAATTCCTCTTCCCAATCTGTCCACTCCTCTTCTTGTATCAAAGAAATAGCAGAAAAATGAAATTGTCTAGACAAAGCATCAGCCACAATGTTTTCTTTTCCAGGCCTATACTGAATCTCAAAATTATACCCAATCAGTTTTGCAGCCCATTTAAATTGTTCCTCAGTCAATAATTTCTGATCATTTAAAAACTTCAAGCTTTGCTGATCAGTCCTTATAATAAACTTCCCTCCCAGCAAGTAATGTCTCCATCTTTTTACAGCTAGAACCACTGCTATCAGTTCTCTTTCATAGACTGATTTAAGCTGTCCTCTACCCGATAGAGCCATGCTCCAAAAAGCCAAGGGCCTACCCTCCTGTAACAGCACAGCTCCTAATCCCACTCCTGATGCATCCGTCTCCAGCACAAATGGTTTAGAAAAATCAGGAACCATTAACACAGGTAATGTACTCATCATTTCTTTCAGTTTCTCAAAAGATTTCTCAGCCTCCTTAGTCCACTTGAATGCATCTTTTTTCAATAAAGCATTCAATGGCTGAGCCCATTTCCCATAATCCTTCACAAATCTTCTATAGTATCCTGTCAACCCTAGGAATCCCCTCAAACTCTTAATATCCTGAGGAATAGACCATTTGCTCATGGCTGCTAATTTTTTTGGGTCTGCCTGCACTCCCTCTTCTGAAATCAAATGGCCCAAATACTCCAAAGATTGCTGAGCCCAAGTACATTTCTTTTCATTCACATGCAACTCTTGTTGCTGTAAAATCTGCAAAACTGCCTGCAGATGCAGCTTGTGTTCATCCAAATCCTTGCTGTAAACTAGGATATCATCAAAAAATACTAGTACAAATTGTCTCAACAAAGGCCTTAGCACTTCATTCATCAATGCTTGAAATGTTGAGGGAGCATAGGTCAATCCAAAGGGCATCACTAAAAATTCATAATGCCCTTCATGTGTTCTAAAAGCTGTCTTGTGAACATCCTCATCCTTCATTCGAATTTGGTGATAGCCAGCTCTTAAATCTAGCTTAGAAAACCAATGTGCCCCTCCAATTTCATCTAATAATTCTTCAATGACAGGAATAGGAAACCTGTCAGGAACAGTGATTTTGTTTAATTGCCTATAATCCACACAAAATCTCCAGCTATTGTCCTTTTTCTTCACCAAAATTACAGGGCTTGCAAATGGGCTAGTGCTGGCCCTAATGATTCCAGCCTTCAACATTTCTCCCACTAATCTTTCAATTTCATCTTTTTGATAATGTGGATATTTATAAGGTCTGCAATTAGGGATTTTATTACCAGGCAGCAGTGTGATAGCATGATCTCTTTCCCTGTGAGGAGGCAATTCTGTTGGCTCAGTGAAAACTCCTTCAAACTGTTTCAGGATCTGCTGGATTTCTGCAGGTACTGCTACTGCTTCTTCTGTTTTTTCTGCTTCCATCACATCCACCAAGAACCTCTGATCATCTTCCTCTAAATTCCCATTAATCAATTTCAAACTAACAGCAGCCTTAATCAATTCTGGTTCAGCCTTTAACTCCACTTCCTTATCTTGAATCTTCACAATCATTGACATTTTCTCAAAATTTGCCTTCACTTCCCCCAACCCAGCCAACTACTCCATTCCCAATACTAATTCAGCTCCTCCTAAGTCAAACAAATAGCAATTTTGAACCAGTTTTAACCCCTGCAATTCTATGGGTAATTCTCTGCACATTCCCTTACATCTCACCTTATGTCCATCCCCAACTTCCACAAAATATGGCTGTGTAGGAGTCACTTCCAGCTGCAATTCTCTCACCACGGTCATGGATATAAAATTGTGAGTAGCTCCACAGTCTATTAACACCACCACCTTCCTCCCTTTGACTTCTCCCCACATCTTAAGAGATTTTTTATGTGTAAATCCTTGAATGCTGTACAAAGAAAGCTGGTACAGTTCTTCTTTCTTTTCAGTTTCTTCCTTTTCAACTCCATCTACATTACACCCTTCCTCATCCTCCTCCATGATCATGATCCTTAATTGCTTGTTTTTACATATATGATTCACATGATATTTTTCATTACATGTGAAGCATTCCCCTTTTCTCATTTTTTCACTTACCTCCATAGGAGACAACCTTTGCATTGGCTTCTTCCTATTCCATCCTTCTCCTCCTCCTTTCAATTCTCCTCCAGCCTTCATCTCTGGTCCAGTTTTTCCCACTGCTGCTTGTTCCCCTCCCTTAACACCTCCTGGCTGCCAATCTCTCCCAATTCTTGATCCAAAGAAGTTGGGTCTTTGAAAAGAGCTGCTTACTTTCCCATTTCTTGGTAAATTGCCCAAAACCCTATTCTTTTCTTCAATCTGTCGAGCTTTAATCATGGTGTCCATCAAGGATTTTGGCTCATGTATTCTCACCTCTGTCCCTATTTCCTCCCTTAGGCCCTTTAAAAAAATTTCCTTAAGAAAATTTTCATCTAACCCTTTTCCAACCCCCATTTGTTTTTCAAATTGCCCAATATACTCCTGCACACGATCTCCCTGTTTCAGAGCAAGCAAGGCCTGAAAAGGACTCGCGATTCCTGCTCCCTGGAATCTCTGCACCACCTCCATCTTGAACCCCTCCCAAGACTGAGTTTTGCTCCATTCTTCCCACCATTGAAACCATGACAGAGCTTCTCCTTCCAGAGCTACCAAGACCACTTCCAAATTCTCTTCTTCCCTCACCTCCTGTAATCTGAAATACCTCTCAATTCTAGCGACCCACCCCACTGGATCTTCGCCGCCGAACACGGGTAACTCTAACTGCCTCCAACTGCGCGTCACTCCGTCATCTCCCTCGCGCATCTTATTTTTCCCTTTTTTCTCCTTCCCGCGAGCCGCATCCTCTCTATCGGCGTTGTCCAGCTTCGCCGCCAACCGCTGAAGCAAGTTCTCCATCGTACCCAGTCGATTCTCGATCGTGACCTGGTTCAAATGGCTACTCTCACGAGATTCTTCCATTGCGCGCTCCAAGGCCTCAATTCTAGCCTCCATCTTCTTCGTTCCCATCTACCACACAAAGCCCCAAGATTGGAGCTCTGATACCAGTTAATAGGAACTGGATCAAAGATAATTGGAAAAATGGAATCGCTGACAATTTCTTATTCAATGGAGTTAAACTCCTGCAGTACAAGTGATTCTCTTCGAGGGGAATCTCAGCCTCCTAGTCACTCTCTGTGTATCTCCCATTCTCTCTTCTCTCCTATTTATACATTGGCTGAGTTAGTTAGTTTTAACTAACTCCTATTCTGTTATATCAGCAGCTATTCCTATTTACACCTCCTAGAGTACACTTGGCCCCATCTACCTCTATCAGTATGTTAATTTAATTCCATTCTGTCCCATAACATGCCTTTCTGTTCCATTACACCCATCGTCAGATATTACACCAACCTTTGTATTTGGTGAAAAATATTCCTTGAAGTCTTTGTTCTATTTGCAAAGCTTTAGCATTGCATAAAATTTATACAAATAGTTACTTTGTGGAATTTTATTTGTGCAGTTTTTAAAGGCTTTTGGGGGCTGAACAGGCCAACGGACTGGGTTGTTTGTTTTAGTTGAGGCATATTGTCTTTTCTTTTCTTATTTTTTCTACTGTGCCAAAAATATATTATATTTCTATGAAGCACTTCAATTTGCTTTCAAGCTTTATATAAGGCTGGAAAAGGGAAATTTTGTCCTTGCAATGCATAGCTCTATGACTACTTAATAATAATATATTAAAAAAGTTCCCATCTCATACATGTTACCAGGATAGTATAGATTTAAGGGTGTCATGACAGTTGTGCTGGTGTTGAAGGATTTTGTATGACTGAACAAAATACAAGCCTAGAAGCTTGAAATGTGCTGCAAATAAGTATTGGCAGAAGATGGATTTGACTGCAGATGACTTGGGAAAAAAATGGACTGCAATTTTCATGTGAAGACAGGAGAGGGAGGAATGCTTTAACAGAGCCCACATTAGCGTTTTAGCCTAAAGCTTGTTACCCTCCTGTCTTTGACACTGACAATGACCTTTAATTTTGTAGCTTCAGCTTGCCTTATTAGGATCCAGTGCGCCTTTTAATTGCATACACATTGGCTAGTAGTGTTTAAAAGATGAAAAACAATTTATTTTGTTGCAATGCCATAGTTGCAAGTTTTTTGTTCATCATGCTTTGCCTGAGCAGAGCCTATTCTGATGTTGCTACTCTATGTTGGTGCCGGTGAGCCACTTGACTGGATCCCACCTTCCTCTGCACCTAGACTGACCACTGCTTTGACAACACTGGATTAGAGGAGGCTTACCAAATTAATAGGAGCTTTGTTTTTACCGTCTTTGTCTTGTGTTCTTTTGCTACTTTCTTGCTTTCCATTTTCTGATGATTAACTCATGCTTGTACTTCCAAATTTTGTACTCATAAGCTTTTATACTTCTTGCTTGCCTCCAGGAATGTCCAGCTGGGACTTACAAAAATATTACTGGATCTGATAAATCACTTTGTCACAGTTGTCCTGTCAACGAGCTTCCTCACCGTGCTGTTTATATTTCAGTCCGAGGTAATTTTATAAGGTTAATGGGTGATTACGTAAACAGGCATGCAAGGGACTTTTTTCTCATTCAAGTATTATTATATTGTGGATGCTATTTGTAAATCTAGCATTCATTTATTTTATTTATTCTTGGGGGTACGTGGTATAATGTGGCCCCATTCTTGCTTTATTGTATTTTCTAAAAGATACCCATCTTATTTTAATATCTGGTGCATCAATGCATAATTTGCTATCTTGTTTCTTTTGTGCAGGTGGTATTACTGAAACCCCTTGTCCCTACCAATGTGTTTCGGACAGATATCATATGCCTGACTGTTACACAGCCCTTGAAGAGTTAATTTACACATTTGGTGGGCCTTGGCTATTTGGTCTTTTTCTTATGGGTCTCTTGATCTTGTTGGCACTGGTGCTTAGTGTTGCAAGAATGAAATTTGTTGGGGTTGATGAATTACCAGGCCCAGCACCCACCCAACATGGTTCTCAAATAGACCACTCCTTCCCTTTCCTAGAGTCACTTAATGAGGTTTTTCTCAAATCATGTGGTTCCTCTTCTGTTTCTTTATTCTGATATTTGTGAATTAAGATTAATATGCCCCTTAACAGCTAGGGATGGCAAAGTGGGCTAGCCCACCCAAAAACGGGCCGGGCTGGCCCAACCC
Organism: Glycine tomentella; assembly: GCA_007407185.1. NCBI lineage: Eukaryota > Viridiplantae > Streptophyta > Magnoliopsida > Fabales > Fabaceae > Glycine > Glycine tomentella. Next base: position 2,582,980 of record PYAF01002518.1, on the reverse strand, counting down.
ACTAAAAAAGTGGGCCGGGCCGGGTTGGCCCACTTTTACAAAGTGGGCTGAAAATACTAGCCCACCCCACTTTAAAGTGGGTTAGTGGGCCAGCGGGCCAGCCCACTTAAAAATAAAAAAAATATATTTTTTTTAAAAAAGGTAAAAAATTATTAAAAAAATCAAATATAATTATTTATACTAAAAATTAATAATGTACTAACTTAATCCTATAACAATGATTTTTAATATAAAATACATGACTAATAGAAGCAAAAATAATTAGGGAATACATGTCTAACAATGATTTTCAATTAGCTCCTAAGTCTTAACAAATTCTTAGAAATTTGCTTCACAATGATGCAGTTAATCAAAACATATTTGTACATGTAGTATAACTCATTATTAGGTTCCAAATAAAAATGTATTAGGGTTAAGGATTCAAAATCACTTACTTCTTCTTAATCACTCTTCCTCTAAACCACTCATTTAATTACCTATTAAATATTTTTTAATTTTTTTATTGGTGGGCTACTGGCCCGGTGGGCTGGCCCACCCCTGGCCCACATTTGGCCCACATTTTTGTGGGCCGGGTTGGCCCGGCCCGTTTAATGAATGTGGGCTCAAAATCTCAACCCGACCCACATTTTTTCGTGGGCTAAACGGGCTGGCCCGCCGGGCCAGGCCCATTTTGCCATCCCTATTAACAGCAGCTATTTTGTTTTTTTATTTGCAAATTTTTTTTATTAATAGCATGATGATGATGTGTTGTGTAGGTGTTGGAAACAAACAGAGTTGAGGAGTCCCAGAGTCATGTTCACAGAATGTACTTTATGGGACCTAATACTTTCAGTGAGCCCTGGCATCTGCCACATACACCTTCAGAGCAAATAAAGGATGTTGTGTAAGCAAGACATTTTTCTGTTTGATCATTATAAATCCCATAGTTTAAAATTTGAGGATGTCAGTTTTTTTATTTGTTAATTATATTGTTTGGTTATGATTTTTTGATGGAGATCTTCCAACATTTTACATGGCAGTTATGAGAGTGAATTCAATACATTTGTGGATGAGATTAATGCTATAGCTGCTTATCAATGGTGGGAGGGAGCAATACATAGCGTTCTCTCTGTTCTTGCTTATCCGTTTGCTTGGTCCTGGCAACAGTGGCGCAGGAGATTGAAGTTGCAACGCTTACGTGAGTTTGTTCGATCAGAGTATGACCATGCTTGCCTTCGTTCGTGTCGATCACGGGCCCTCTATGAAGGGATCAAGGTTTGACTAGTTCTTGTATTTGTTGAAATATTTGATATTCAATTGATTTGCTTGTGTCGATTTAGTTGCATCTCTTGATCTTGTTCTAATTCGCACTCATATGGTCCACTGTAAATGTTGAGTTCATAATTTAATGAAAGTGGGAGATAAAAATTTCTTCATAATTTTCCTATTCTGCCTGATGTCAGGGTCATGTATGTTGCAATTTTTAATGAAAGTGTTGTTTTATTAAAAAAAAAAAAAAAAACTATGTACCCCATTGTCTGGAGGCTCCACGCAATGCGCAGGTAAGGGGGAGGGATATTGTACGCTGTCTTACCCTTGCATATGCAAAGAGACTGTTTCCGGATTCGAACCCATGACCAACAAGTTACCAAGACACATGTAAAAAATATTTTTAAGATAGCTTTTCAACTTCTCATATATTGAAATCAGAACAGAAGTATTAATGCATGCTATGTCATAATGTTAATTGACCTGTAAAATAATATAGGTAAATGCAACTTCTGATTTGATGCTGGCATATATGGACTTCTTTCTTGGTGGGGATGAAAAGAGGATAGACCTTCCTCCTCGATTACATGAAAGGTTCCCAATGTCATTGCCTTTTGGAGGTGATGGAAGTTATATGGCTCCATTCACCCTTCACAATGATAATATCCTTACCAGCCTCATGAGTCAGGTTTGTTTATTGATTTTGGGGAATTCAATTTGATGCACAGATGCGCTTAGATATATGCCTTACTTTTTGTTCCATTTTTCTGAATTTGATTATATGCATACTTTTAATGTTGTTTGCAGTCAGTGCAACCTACAACCTGGTATAGATTGGTTGCTGGGCTAAATGCACAACTGCGGTTAGTTCGGCGTGGACGACTGAGAGTAACATTTCGACCTGTCCTCAGATGGCTTGAGACTCATGCCAATCCTGCATTGAGTGTCCACGGTGTGCACATTGACCTTGCCTGGTTTCAGGCTACAAGTACTGGCTATTGCCACTATGGGCTAATGGTTTATGCTCTTGAGGAATGTTATCCAGCCACCGGAGGAAGTGCTGACGGAGCTTTAAGAACTGAGGAAAGATCACGGTAATCCTTTATACTCTTGGAGTGCTACCACGTCTTATCTTCATGAGAAAAAAAATAATGTTCTGTTTATGTTTTAGATGAATGTGGTATGATTTTTTATGTATGAAACTTCATAGGGAGTGCTAATAACACTCTTTCTAACACCATTATTGGTTGAAATTTATTGAAAACTACAAAATCAGAGGAGATTTATTAAATGAGAAGTGAGACCCACCAAAATTTGTAATTTCTAATAAATTCAGTGTGTTCAAAAGAGTTTGTTGTTAGCATTTCTTTACCTTATAAGTGTTAATTTATATAATTTTTGGTTTCCAGGGTCCAGAGTGTTATAAAGGAACTTCCTTTGGGGTTTGCAATAACCAGAGCTCATTTAAGCCCTGGTGGAAGAGTTGAGGACAATTATATGAGGCGACTAATGAATGGAGCTGCTTTAGATGTAAACAATTTGCAGATGCTTGACGAGAAGAGAGATATCTTTTATCTTCTCTCTTTTATACTTCAGAATACAAAACCTGTTGGGCATCAGGTATCTCTTGTATTGATAGTTTCTACTGATTTGGTAGACAAAATTGCTAATTCTTGTGCTTGCATCATTTGATAACTGATTTCTTTATTTTTCCTTTTCGTTTATGTGTTGACTGCAGGATCTTGTTGGTCTAGTAATCTCGATATTGCTTCTAGGAGATTTTAGTTTAGTATTACTTACGCTGCTTCAGTTGTATTCAATTTCTATGGTGGTTGTCTTCCTTGTGTTGTTTATATTACCTTTCGGCATTCTTCTCCCATTTCCTGTCGGAATTAATGCTCTCTTTAGTCATGGACCAAGGCGTTCTGCAGGCCTTGCACGTCTTTATGCTCTGTGGAATCTTACATCCTTCATAAATGTTGTGAGTTATCTATTGAATTTCAGCTGATTGCCATATTTGATCCTTCAATTTATTTGTTTGTCAGGCTGATGGACCTTTCCATTTATCAGTAATATGGATTATATTTTTCTAGTTTTAACTGGGGATCTCGTGTTCTTTGTCACTAGGTTGTTGCATTTCTTTGTGGATATATACATTACAACTCTCAATCGTCGTCCAGTAAAAGACACCCGAGCATTCAGCCATGGAGTATCATGTAAGGGTATTCTTAACTTCATTAAGAGCCTGTTTATTTGGGAATATACATCGGACTGGTTATTAATTTCTCAACTGTCTGGGGATGCAGGGACGAAAGTGAATGGTGGATTTTCCCAGCTGGATTGGTTTTGTGTAAATTATTCCAGTCTCAACTCATTAATTGGCATGTTGCCAATCTGGAAATTCAAGACCGTTCCTTGTATAGTAACGATTTTGAGCTGTTCTGGCAGTCATGATGGTATGTTCACAGCATATATTCAACATTAACTTTTTACCCTTTTACCCACCTCTTCTCTCGATCCATCACATGTTCTGAGTACGGTCATCTAGGATAGGTCAAAGATTGACATAGAGATGGTATTAGGATAACTCGAGATGGGGAGAAATAGAACTACAGAAATCGAAAGTAGTTGTTGTAGAGGCATTCATTACTGTAACACCTAATGTTCAATAGTTCTTTTTTTTTTAAAAAAATTAAATCATTTTCTCCTTGAATTCCAACTGTGTAAATAACACATTTTAGAATATGTTGTAGTTGTTGACAACTCTTGACTCATGACTACCTATTTTATTATGTTTATTTGGCGAACGGCTTCAAGTTGAGTAGAATCGGCAGAGAATTTGGGCTTCTTGGGATAAGAATTGTGCTTGATTGAAGCGTTTTATTCCCCTCACCCCCCCAAAACAGTTGTATTTTTTATGGTATCAAAATTAGTAATTGTTTGTTCGTGAAATGGGTTTATATCTTGTTGCAATCAGACTACGTGAAATCCTTTTCTAAAATTTTCCTAGCAGTAAATTGTGTCTTCTCACCTCGTTGAAATATCTTCTTTGACATGATTAAAGAAGAGGTAGTTAGTAGGCTTTGGCATTTGTGCTGGTTAATATTGTATATTTCTGTTTCATTCTGCACCAACAATATACAAAAAAGACCTCATAATTTTTTTACTTGTGATGACGGCTTTCTAGATGTGATTATTTAATTTGGTTAAATTTAAAAGGAGGTGGTAGAATTATTTTCTTGTGTTTTTTTTTTTTTTTTTTGAGGATTTTCATGTGTTTTATTTAATGACATGGTTGGTTTCTGATTATGCTGTCGATGGGTTTTCTATTTTACAAATTTGCAGGTGGGTTTTGAATGTTTTTGTTGAGGTGGTTTAGTATTATTTTAGTTTGACTCATTTTTATAAAATTACATATATTTCTTTGTAGTAATTCAGCCTACATTAGTTTTTAATATTAATGAAAAAGATTAGAGTAAAAAATGTAAAATTGAGATTAAATTAATTTTTTTTTAGAAAGTCGAGAAATTTAAATAACAGCTTTTAATTTTAAGAATGAAAATAAAAGTTTATATACCTTTGTTTTGTCCCAAAAATTTGAATTTCTTGAACATAAAATAAAGGTGTTTCATTGGATAATCCGTTTTCATTTTTATTCAAAATTTTGTTTATAAAATGTTCATTTATATATTTATCAACTAAGTTTAGAAAAAAAATATAAAGAATAAGTTATAATAACTAATAAGCATTCCAAAATGACAATAACAATTTCAAATTAATGCCCAACTTGTATTCAAGAGTCACTTTCAATTCTACTCTTATTTTATTGGTTAAAGAATTTGTGACATTTATTAATATATAGTGTATTTTTTTAATAAAAAAAATATATTTTCTTAGGTGTATTGGTAGCGAGATTTTTTGTTATACTGCCATCGTGTGCCATTGCCATTCTTCTGATTTTGATATGTTTTGTGCAACGGATTCTCGAACAAACTCAGTACTATTGTACTGCATGGTTATGAATGAATTTTTATAACGCTTGTACAAATTAATATGCTTTATTTAATGCTTACTTATTGTAAAGAATAAATAGATATCAAATTGTATTTTGAAATATAATAACTTAACACGTATCTTTAATTATATTCTATTTTGTTTGCTAACTATAATTCTTTGTGCATTTTTCGTAATAAAGTTTTAAATTGAATTGATGCAGGTGTCAAGTTCTGTACATTTAATGACCTTAAGGATTGGTTTTCATGTAGGCATTTTAAATTTTATAATTTTGTATACATTTGTTTATGATTAGAAGTGGATAACTATAAATATAATTTTAATTTGTACATGTATCACACGCCTCTTGAGATGGTTACTTTGCTTTTGGATTATTTTGCTGTCTTTTTTCTGGCCGTTTTACATTAATTTCCGAAACTAAGTATTTTTCTTTTGGGTTAAAGGACTATGAGAAAATAATATAAACTGAATTTTTACACAATTAAGTAATCGAAGATTGTGATGTGTGATTATCTTGTTGATTTTTATAATAATTAACTTAAAAATTATTCAAAATATAACTAATTATTAGTTGTCAGTGTACAATTGCTTTAAATTATGTGCATAAATTTTAAACTCTGAAACTATTATTTTTAGGTTGTTTCGCATCTATAATTTAATAATTGTGTAAAATTAAAGTTTTTAGTTGAAATTGGATTTCTTTTCACTGTTGAGTACATGTATTAACTGACATAAGATTGTTCAATTTAAACATCAGTCTCAAATTTGAGTTCGAAGTATACAATTACATTAATAAACAAAAAATTAGACCTCTTTATTGTAGGAATTATAAAAAATCTATTCATTATCATGAAAGACTCCTCACCCATTACCCTCAATTTTTTTATTATTATAAATTGAATACTATTTACCTAGCACTAAAGTTTATGGTTTGAATATGTATTATAACATTAAACTTATTTTAAAAAAATCACTAATTTATTGCAAGTAGTCATATTTGAAAACCAATAACTCCGAAATGGTTGTCGTCAATGGTTGTCGTAATGATATAAAATCTAATTACATTCATATATGAAAAAACAATTAATCTAACTCGAGTAAATTAAAAGATATCCGTAATCTCTTACCAGGACAAAAAAAATATTTGCTAACAAATATTTTAAATTAATAGTTTCATTAATTATTTTCAGCAAATAACCTTCATGAACATATCCTTTGAAAAGTTTCAGATGATGCCGGTTAAATCTGAAATAATTCTGATATTAAAAAGAAAAAGTAGATTGAGTTTACAACTCTACATTCATCACAAGAGATCACAACTTCCAAGGTACTATGTACAGCCTTCATGTGATTAAAACAATGCATATCGTAAAGATCTCAAATAGAACCTTATTTACATTTTCTATCACTAAAATGGGATTTACAAGTTCTGTATATATATCATTACAATGTATATCGTAGCTGTCACTGCACTAATCAAATTCGTCCCACGTACATGAAAGTCAATCTCCCTCTGTATCTCCTTCATGTGCTACCAAATTGCTATGTTCTGCATCGTTACTGGTGCATTGATGCAACTGGGGAGAAGCAAAGAGATTTTTCTGAATGTCATATGAGGGAAGTGAATTCACAAAATTAGTGGTATTGCCACTAGAAACTGAACCGGACCCCACTGTTGTGACATGTGCAGAATCAACGTCAATGCCTCCGGCAGAATTTGGTCCATTTTTACCGCTACCTACAACCAGCAAACATTGTTAAAAATATTGCCCTTTATTTTTGTATAGACTTTTCTTTCCAAATAAGACCTAGTAATTATTGAGGAGGACAATAACCTGGAAGACTAGGGGCAGGAGATGTGTTTGACAACGCAGGTGAGGTTCCACTTCCTCTTTTCATCTTGGACTGCAAATCAGAGCCGTAAGTAAGGATTAAGGGTCAGCTGATAAAAGGAAGAAACATTATTTATTTTCAATTTTAACTAGGAAACAAAAATTGTACAAATTTTGCAAGGTCAATGAGTCCCTTATGCTTCAATTGTCATGTGGAGAAGTACTCCTTAACATATAGCTCGCAATTCAATTGCAATGTGACGATTTGAAAAACTAGTAACTAGTAAGATTTGAATGTCCAGCACCTTTCTCGAAGATGCACGCTATCAGGCTAAATATGTTCTGGTACAGAAAAGTACTTCAGTAAGCATTTATTTAGCATACCTTCGACATTTCTTCACAATGCTTTACAACAATTGAGATATTTGCACAATGTCCATGGGATAGCACATAGGCCCACAAGAGAAGCTTCCTTGGTATGCTCAGATCAAGTGCTTCAATCCCAGCAGTACTTGGGTTGAATGGTGTCTGTGTTACTAATTGAGATGGAGTCAAATAAAAGTTGAGTCCAGAGGTAAGCACTACAGAAGAACTCTCCCGGTAAAAATTATAGCAAGCTCTGAGCAAAGTGTTTGCAGTTTCCAAATTCTCATCAGAAGCTTTCTTGATAATAATATTTTTTACTTTAGATAAAATAGTACTCCATTTTGTTTCAATCTTTTCTAAATGAGTTGGATCTTCAAAAGCTGTACTCCATAATTCATTTGGCTGCAAATCAATACAGAGCAACTGGCTATTATCCATCCCACCTTCAGTCAAACTAAGGACCTGAATCCCATTTGAGAATTCACAAGATAATGGAGTTATTTGTGCCAAACTATATATAAGAGATCGACACCAAGCAACAGAAGCATGCTTGCCAACTTTTGCACAATTACTGACTGAGAACTTTGGATTCTTAGAACGCTTCCGAATCTTCTCATTTATTGCTTCAAGAGTTTCCAGTTTTCCATTTTTCTCCAATAATACAATATGTTCATGAAGATATCTGCAAAGATTTGAGGATCTGAATTAGTTTTACCATTGAAAAACAGATGGCAAACGCATTATATATCAGTGGAAAGATGTTCAGTGAACACAATTTGTTCAAAAATATCATATTTGTTTAAATCTTAATACCCATATATGATAGTCTCTGACATATGTGAGCCTTCAATTTCAGGCAAGCTGCATATTTCTGGCCATAAGCTCCCTTGCTCCATGAACAATGCAAACATTCTCTCCAGCACATTGTCAGAACTGCTCACTGAACCAGAGGCAGTAGTCTGATAATGGCACAAAGTTGAAATCAGGGCCTTTAGATACCTTCCGATAGCCACTGTTATAAGATCTTCAATGCATAATGAAAACTGCATTCGTGGTGGAAGTCAAAAACAAAACAAATGAAGTTTACAATACTATCAAACCAGAGGATATGATATGCAAAATTGAAAGAAGAAATGATGCAGGTCGAAGTTGACAGGTGACTAATAACATATAAACATTATTAGGTTGTAGACATAATAATAGAAATGTTTACCCCTTTTTTTGTGAGGCAATGAGAGGGATTGTCACAAGACACACCCAAATAAAAAAGACAACAAATAATAAAGCCTCAAAGTCTGCTAAAGAAACGCATTTGAAGTGTCTAGGAGAGGAAGAAGCAAATAAATGAATAATTAGTGCAATTCATTGTATTATTGCTGATGAATACATAGTAAAATTAATTGGCAACAGGAACTTCCAAATTTTTATACCAAGGTAAAATTGATCCACTTAGGTTTGGATTTGCTAGTTAACCAGTTTAGTTAAAAATAAATAACTACGTACTCCATTGCCCGGAGGCTCCACGCTATGCGCAGGTAAGGGGAAGGGATATTGTACGCACTTGCATATGCAAAGAGGTTGTTTCCAGATTCAAACTCATGACCAACAAGTTAACCAGTTTAGTTATTTTATATAAAAGACTAAATAAAAAAAGAGGACAAGGAATCCACCCGAGCCAAAGTACAAAACAGAAAACAACAAAGAAAAAAATTCAAAGGAACAACTCTTGGATTATGAATCTTTTCCCCTAATAAATCTGATGGTAAATTCTTAGTTCAAGATCAGATTTTGCTCTGGTTGTGAAGGGGCTTCCTTCCCATGTGCCTGCCTAAACTGTATATCCTTATCTCCACCAGTAATTTTTCATCACCTTAATTAAATAAACCAATCTTAGTCTTACTATGTAAAGGCAACAAGTCAAAATCATCAATGATTCATATTCATCAAGTGCAAAAATTGTTATGAACAAAGAGTGCTTCCACAAGAACAAACAAAGCATAAAGTGAAGCTATTATCAATTTACAGACATGTAACTTAAACAGTTAATCAGACACTGGAATTTACCCGTTTATCTGCACGAAGAGCAACATACGAACGTTCGAGAATACATCTATCTCCAGTCTCTTCCAATAGTTTGAGATAAAACAGCAAATACTTTCGAATGCAAGTAATAAATTTTCGAGAACTTTCAGGTAAGTTAACCTCAAGGGATTTTTTGTTCCCAGCAGTACCTGGTGTCTTGCGCCTGATATTAAATGCAAAATAGGTTAGTTCTAAGTTGGGGACATATTGATGTTTCCTTCCTCCTGCAGAGCATGGATAACAAATCCATCAAGTGTTACTTTATTTTGACAAGGGAATCCCGCAAGTTACACAAGGAAATTTGGGTAAAAATTCTTTTCATTTGAGATAAAAAGAAAAGGTTCCAAGAGACCATTCTTTCAAACCTTCAAAGTTTTTGTTGGGATACTAATTAATATTACCACAAAGTATTAGTCATGCATTCTTGGAAATTGCCATAGCATGAGACATCAATTGTTAAGTGACAAAATGCCATTTCATTCAAGTTCAATCAAAGCAACATAAACTTAAAAATGAAAGGATAAGAACACAATCGTACCTTCCTTTTTTTACTGTGCTATCAATTTCCCACATATTTATTGTAAATGATGAGCGTGAAGATTTGAAGCAGAAAGATAGATGATCTTTTGCCCTCTCTATATCACCACTCTCACCTCTTTTGTACAGTCCTTGAGCCAGCATGTATCTGGCCTTATGGAAATGTTTGAGATCCCCCTCTACGCATGTTTCAAGAGCAGAAAGGCAATCATTGTAAAGCATAGACCATACTGTATCCAATTTGAGCAACTCTTCATGCTTTGTTTCCACAAAATTGGCATCACTACATCTCTCCTTTGTATTTAAAAATGAGCTATCAATACCAATAAGAATACTTGTGACAGCTTCTTTTACAGATTGATTAAAGGAGTTTGCTGAGAGAACCTGTTGACGACCAAACAATACTAAAATATAGATAAAGTGCCCAAATTATCTAGTCAATTAAAAAATTGAAGGTTAACCTTTGAATTAACTGCAACTGTAAAGCACATAAAAGCTAGAGATATGACAGTTAGTGCAGTCAGAATAAATGGACAATGTCAAAGACAAATAAATTAATAGCAAAATAGAGTTTAGTGATCAGAAAAGGAAGGGAACCTTCAAAATCTCCAAATTCTGCTTTCCACACTTAAACAATAATTTCAAACGTGAGGCATGCATCCTATAGACAGGATCAACAGCTGATGTGTTCAACGCAATAGCTTTATTGTAATATGATAATGCAATTTCGTGTGAATATCCAAGTTTTTTGCTGAGTTTACCCAAGTAAAAGGCATGCAACCAATCTTGCCTGTACAAAGAATCAAAGAAGTTCATAAACATCATATTAAAGCTCGAGAAGTTCAGAAAATAAGAATACACAAGAAAAAGGATATACTTAAGTGTGAAGGCTTTCTTAAAATGTTTCATTGAGTTCTCACAAAACATCATCCATGCCGCATCCTTTAAGGGCAAAGCAGATCTCTGATCATAAAATGGGACTACATTTTGAAGACTGTCGTAGTACACCAATGCCAATAACTCGTGTATCTCACACTGGAAATATAGCAAATGCACGAAAGAAGTTAAATATATAAATAAACAATAATCTTAGCAAGGCAATGATGACATCCCTCAAGATTATTAGGGTGTACGCATTCAAGTAAATGTTGTAAGCATATAAAGTTGCAAATCCATAACAATATAAATCTTGAATATTACAGCATATAAATTTTTATTGCACATTTTACTAGCCTTAAAAATATTATCAGACATTTAATTTGACCAAGTAGCTAGCATACCTACTGCTATTTTACTGGTCTTAGAATTCAGAGATGGAAGATTTGGTGGATAGCTTTGACTTGGAGCATTTGGTTTCATCGAAATAGGATTGTTTTCTATAACGAAAGTTTCAATGGTCATAAGCTGTTGAGGATGCTCGTCTTTTGCAGGACCTGGCTAGCAAATCTGGAGAAAGGATTCAATATTCCTTTTTATCGCTGGTCTAGCCATATTAGAGAAGGATTTTGTTTGTAGGGGAGGTTTTAGTTCTATTGTATTTTTTCTTCTTTATGGTTCAGATGCGAGCATGTCTTTAGATTGATCTTTGGCACCCTAATTCGGGTAGTTAGCACGTATTAGGCTGCCATGGTTCTGTCATGTTTGCTGATGGGCTTTTATGTCTCAGTACTACTTGTACTCTTATTTCCTATCATATATCTAATATATCATATTTTTTCTGATAAAAAAAAAAAAAGCTAGCATAAACAATGAATGGCACTGTCTTAATAATTTACAGTGCAGATAACATTTGCAGGGAACTTTTGGGGGTATAAACACTGCTTTTCTAGTTAAATTCTCATTTTGATTGAACCCAACTGTTAACAATGAGATGGTAGTGACTAAAGAAAGGGAAATTTTAAAAGGAATAAACATATAAATAGAGGTAAAACCTGCTGAGCAGATGTATTTGCCAAAGCTAAACTCATTAGTAGGCACCGTCTACTCCTCCTTCGGCTTGTTTCCACTCTCTCGGATAAAGTAGCATTCTTCCTCCATCCTACTACATTAACGTGCTTGCTACCATCATTTAGTAATAGATCTACTTCCTAGTTCAGAGCAACAAAGAAACAACTATAAAAATGTATAAGGTATTTAGAAATTAAGACATCGTTGTTTACTTGTAAATTTAACGGCATTTAGGGTTTAATAAGCCCAATATTTAACTTACCTCATCATAAATATTTCCAAGTCTCTGCCAGCTTTCAAAGCGCAGAGGATTGTACATCAGATCATATTTGAAGAGCTTTGCATTTTGTTCAACAAATTCTTCCCCTTCCTTGGTTAGCACAAATCCGGGCCACTTATCTGTTGCACTCATTTCCTCAGACAGAGCCAAGAAATAATACAAGTTACAGTAGACCTCCAAATATGGCTCAGACCTGAAAGTCATATACACTTTTAGATAACATTAAGAAACTAAAAACAAGGAATATCATGGATATATTGTAGCCATTAAATTTAAATAAGAAGAAACAGGTTACAAGTAAAATAAATTAAAAAAGAACCTACAGTACTGTACAATGTATACCTCCTCAATAATGTTGCATTATACTGAGCAAGGCCACCCACATCAGGAAACATTCTCTTAGTAATAGATTCAAGAAACCCATCAGACCCAGCCTCCTCTGACAGCTTATCTTCACATAGATTAGGATCATCTAGGAACTTATCAATAGGGTTTCCTGCCAAGAGGTCCTCTGGTGGCTGCAGAAAGTGCTTCCTAATAGCTCTTAAAACTCTACGAAGTTTGACCAGTCCAGTCCTCTGATACATTGAAAACATAAGTAAACGAGCTTCTGCTTGAGCTTCTAAAGATAAAGGTACATGAACAGCCATTTGATCCCAAAATTTTTAAGCTAAATAAAATCACATGAACTTTCTGTACAATATTCCATAGACGAGCAGTACTATACAAATTAAGGATAGAGAGAACTCACAGAAGAGGCCTTTGCATAGGGAAGAACATACTTGAAAACATCGGCACATTGTTCCTTGGTTTGATAATCTCCTCGGCTTGTGTTTTTGTGCACCACTAGATCATCCTCATAGGATGAATCAGATCTCAGATGTAATCCATATAAACAGAAAAAGCACTGATCTAAGGCACAGTCAATTTTAGACTCAAGTTCCTCCCGTTCATCTTCAGAAAGTTCATCTTCACATTCAATCAATTGATTGCTTGAATTTTCGCCCTTAATTAACTTACTGCCTGAGCCAGCACCTCCATGATTTTCACACTCTACTTCCTTACCGTCTTTATCATGAACTCTGCAAGATGAAATCCCTTTGGATATTATTCCTTCAGAAACATCCTTTTTCTCTGAATTAATTTCATCAATTTTGGTCCAATCCATCTGGATGTCTGATGTGTCTGATTTTGATTCTTCAACACACACATTGACAAGACTGTTTTTGGACACTTCTTCACATTGCACTGATTCTTTATGGTTAAAGCTGGATTTAAGCTTCGTATCCAAGGCCAAGAGATGCTTTATTGCAAATCTAAGAAATGTTCCTTCTTCACCTTTGCCACCTTCACCCAAACAGCAAAGCCCATATTCAGCAAGCAAGTCATGTGTTGCAACAATTAAATCAACCTGAGTTTTGAATACAGAAAAGAATGGTAGAGGTTTTCAATTAAAAAAAGGAACCACTAAACAACCAAATCACTTAAAAGTATAATTCTTTAAAGAAGATAGATAACTTGAGTTTTGATAGGTGTGGTTGGGCTAAGATGCTGGAGTTTGCAGAAAACAATGGCTGCATCAACGAAACAGCTGCTTTCCGCTTGATCAGAAATTACTTGTGCTGAGGCTTTGTTGAGGGCAAGTATGTTGGCAATATAGCTCATGATTAACAACAGCAGAGATTGCATTTGACAAATGCTGTTTGTTGGAACAGAAAGGCCATCCTGCAAGTATAAGATCACATGACTTTTCTTTTTTAATTGCAATGGATAACTTGTTTATCACGTTGGTGGCACATATTATGTTTATTCAAAAAGGAGTAGTTACCATTTCTAGATGTCCATTACTAGGCTAATTATTAACAGTCTAATAATAGATAACTAGTAGGTATATTTTAATTAACTAATTTATTTGTTGTGTTCAGGAAGGAGAATGGCATGTAAAGTTCACAAACTTAATGGATAAACAGGAAAATAATTTTTAAGAATATGCCTCATGGCTATAACATCTTAGAATCCAAAACTACCGGAATGGTATAGCTTACTGAATCTCCACGTTGATCGATAATTTTCTTCACTTGTGAAATACAGTCAGAGAGTGCCTTCACTTCATCCGTGACCAAGTGACTACAGTTCTTGCTAGAATTTTCCTTTGAATCAATATCAAAATTAGGAGATGCAGTTAAAATAGGTGCTTGATCGGAAGACTTAAATGATGTAATACATGTATTTAAACCCATCCTTGTCATAAGTATTTTCAGCTTTCTATAATGACAATTGAAATACATCTCTACATCCATTGGCTTTGTCTTTTGACATGCTTCCATTAGAACATCTACAGCCATAAGTTCAGTGGAAGCTATCTTTTCATCTCTTTTATCCGTCATGGATAAAGAGAATGAATTGGGGTAGACATCCTGTGTGGAGAATAGAAGTGGAGAAAGCAGGGATACACACTCAAAAAACTTTTCCTGTTCCATCATCTTAATGACAGACTTTTCCATCAAGAAATTGACCTTTAATATATTAATTTCATCAAGAACTCTATCAAAGTTTAGCTCTTTTACAGCCTTGCAATGTGGGCGGGGGACTGAACATAGAGAATTTTCGTTTTCTCTCTTTGCCAAAAGTGTCAAAGCAATACAATATTCTTCACATGCTTTTGCCCTGTTGTCATCAACAATAGACAATCTCCCACTTAGCCAGAAGAATCGAGACCAAAGGGGACAGTTTTTCATCAGAAATGAAGTGTCTAAATTTGAATTGCTCTCAGTCGAGGTATTTATTGTTTTTCCACCGGTCTCTTCGATACTATCTATCAAAAAACTATTTTCATTCAAGGCATGAGTCAAGTGAAAAGGATAATCTAAAGCTACAGATTCTATGATCTTACAAAGATGATAAGACGTCTCAGAAATAAATTCTAATTGTTTAGAACCAGTGGGGGAGCATGACCCAAAGTCATAATACAGCTCAGCAAGAAAAATATTACATTCAGCAGTTCTCTCCTTTCCCCAATGCCTTGTCAACTTTTCCAACTCCAAAAATTTGACAAAAGCATCCTGATATGTGAGACCTTGTCTTGCAACTTCTTCTAAAAGCAAGTGCCCCATATGATAAGCACCATAATTGTTTGAAGTTTCTCTTAAAAATGCACAAACATTATAATATTCAGAATTTCCCAAACAGGATACTGTCGTGGTATCTCTATCAATTGTATCTTGACCCCCCAATCCACCAGAAATAAATGGCTCTAAATATTGAATGACAACCTTGGTAGGGTCCTTTCCACAAGAAGAATCAGATTCGTCTTTCCCTGGTTTACGACTCCGGAGCCTTTCAAGTCGAGAACTTCGCCTTTCATGCGGTTGTTCTTCTTGGATATTTGCTTCTTTATCTTTAAAAGTACTTGATCGTTCTATATTACCATCACCAGAAACACTATTTTCACAATTGGACCCTTTCATTTCCACAGTGTTCATAACAGCTTCTGAGCTACTAGATAAGATTATGCTTAGCCTAATATCAGGAGAACTGAATGCTTTTTCAGGATCCATATTGGAACTTTGTGGTGATAAGATTTCCAGAAGTGCATCAGCAAGAGCCACCCAGGAAACTTCTGTCAGGTGCAGTTCTTTATTCTGGTTCAGCTTTTTGAATGCAACATCCTCATCTACATTCTCATTAGTAGCTTTCCTCTTGTCAGGAAATTTGAGCCGCACGTGTTGAGGTTCCAATTTGTCTATGCCTCTTGGAGCAAATTGCAAAGGTTCTGATTCTTCGATGGTATTTCTAATATGCAAAGCACGAGAATGCGATGGCCAGTGCCTCAAAATCAATTTAGCGACAGAAAGGCAAGCAACCTCATCACCAATTGCAATAAGAACTTCCAAAAGCTTCTCCATGCAATTCCCTGTAGACAAAGTGTGGATCACATATGTGTAAATACATATGTCAGTATATACTATGAGCATGTTTGAATAATTGGCATAGAATTAATATAGAAAAGAAGGTCTTTTTTAAAATAACTTCAGAGGATGAACTTTATCGTTTGAAAATGATTATTTAAAGTGATTTTGAAAAAACTAGTCTTGTTTGGATAAGGATGAGATTTGTTACAAGTCACAACAATAAGATTTCAACCTCAGGTCCCAATGCTCACATGGGTAAAAGGATTCACATGTCCATTCTTGCTCATAACTCATAATCACAGAAGGCCCAAGTATTGGGATGCCATTTTTTTTTTTTTTTGTTATGCTTGGATGGTGTTAGATGAAAATTACTTTTGGAAAAAAAAAAAAAAAAGTTTGACAACAAATTTAAATTAGCATTTAAATGCTATGAATGATAACATATTTATAAAACTATGAACAAAATATATCAGAATCAATTCTTGCTGAATGCCCATTCAGCCAGAATCAAAAAAGTATTACTTCTGGCAGAATGGCAGTTCACACTGCTCAAGATGTAAATTTTACTTTTGTAGCTTAATGAGATATAAAAAAATGCCATAAGTAATTCTACAGTCCAAAGTGCATTTGTACAGTGCAGAAATCATTCCTCACTTTTATTCAAAAGACACCCAACTGTAGTACATGAAGGGTAAAGATAACCCAAAGGGATCAACAAAAAACTGGATTTCACATACAAGAAATACTGAGAAGCACTCCATTAAGTAGCCATTAAAATAAAATGACTTGTTAAGATCTAAGAGTATTAGGTGCTTACAGTTATTAGGGCTACACAAGAGGCCTTGCTCAAATGCCCAACGTGAAATACTCAGTGAGCCCATTGAGCATGACAGTGTTCCCAGCCGGTTCCAGACAACAGAATCTTTAGAATCGATCTCCACAGCTTGAAAATAACAGCGTAGAGCATTCTCATAATGTGTAGAGCCTTGCTGAAGAAAAACAGCGGCAAGGTTTTTCAATGCCAAAAATCTGCAGAAACGCCTGTAAGTACTAAGAAACACTGATATAGATATATAAATATTTAAGTGTATATCAAATTCACAATACATTAAAATAACTTTCATATCCAACCGGTCCACTGATAAAACACTTGTCACAAAAACCCAAGTTATCCTAATGAAAAGCACTCAACAATGCTGAGTTGATATTTAATTGACCCAGTTAGAATCAGAAGCATTGCCAGCAAAGTGACAACTTGTGCAGATAGAAGAATGAAAATTGCAACAAGTATGAAATAAGTATACATATAGGTTTTACCTATGTGATACCAAATAAACTAAGATCCATTTTGTTTTACTCATACCCACCCAGAAGGGTAGTTTTAAAACTAACCTCACCAGTTATGTGCTTCATGAAAATTCAAAATAGTGACAGATTTATCAGGATACGAGAATCAAGTGCCCTAAAACTTGAGGTGAAACTGTGAAAGGAATTTATTGTAATATATTCATGTCAAATTTTACTTTAATAGACCGATCAAAGGCTCAAGTAAAATATTAAAATAACTCTAACAGACTAGCACAAACTTTAACACAGACTTTCTTGGTATTTTTAATGCATTCTAGGCTTTTAATTGGTCGTGCAAGAATTGTTTAATTGAAAGGGGAGATTATGGGCAAACAACAATGACAGAACAGTGGACAACTTGATAGAAAAAAGGTAGTATAGTGCAGATCAAAACCTGAGTTGCAATAGATGACCATCACTGGCACCGCTATCCACCTGACAACAGAAAACACATCATACCACCAATCCAAAATGACATTAACAGATTGAGCAAAATGTGTGTTATGCAAAAACCAAAACCTGAGCATTAGCAATAAGAGGATCTTTAAGGACAGATTCTAAGAGCTCGCGAGCCTTCTCATACTCTTTTGCTTGTAACTTGAGAAGCCCTTCATGATAAGTTTGGGAAAGATGAAATTCCTGAAATAACAGAAAAGAAAAGAAAAATTATATGGAATCAATAATGGTAATGTAGCATTTGAATTAGGATTTTAAAAAAAGAATCAACAGCACATACAAATATGAATTAACAGAGCTATTAAGAGTATCAAGAGTCCTAATCTTTGTACCCTAAGCAACGCTATCAGAAGTGCTTAACATTATCATTTATCATCGAAGAGGGTGAAATAGAGAGAGAAACGTGCCTGCGCTTCTTTCGTGGGAGCTAGGGGTTCCCACTGACTTTTCGAGTCAGTGTCATTGATAGCTGCAATTGAGAACTGAAAATGCAAAACCAAAGCCATTTTATCATAACGAATAATTCAACGCTGCGAATTCAAGTAGCTACCAGGATGCATAGAACCACAAATTTAGTCTCATACCATTTTTCAATCTTCAGAACGCTAAATGATCACGCGGTTTGTATCGCGTCGGTGTAGCTTCAGCAAATTAGGGTTTCAATCTTCGATTTTAGCTTCCAAATTTTTCAGTTAAGTGTTTTAAAAACTTAAGTTATAAGCGAGCGCGCTCTGAGAATCGCCCTTGAACCATTCCAGAAACGACGTTGCGCTACGGGCTTCTCTGCTAATTTTTTCAACATACAAACTGAAGAGAGTGTTTCCCTGCCATACTGTGGTTTGGCTTCGGATGTTGCAAAATAGGAGGAAAGTATGTTCCGCAATAACCCGCCTATGGTTCGTACTGTATCGTCACTCTATCTTTTGTCTTAAAAAATAAAATAGGTTAACTTAGTTGATTGGTCATTCTAATTTATTCTTTACAGGTTTGATTTATTCTTATAATTTTTTTAGATTCAATTTGATTTTTAATTTTTAAAATTAATTTAATTTAATTTTATTATCTAAATTAAACCAATGATATTAAAAAAATCATATTTTATAATTATTTAAAATCACTTAATAACAATTTTAAATCATCATAAAATACATATATAGCAATAAAATCAAATTCACATTTTAAATTAATTTAGACAGTGAAATCAAACTGAACATATTTTAAACATTAAATAATTAATTGAACCAAAAATATGAAAAAATCGAACATAAAAAATAAATTGGAAAATCAATAAACTAATTTGATCAAAAAATATTGAATTAAAATATGTATACATATATATTACTTAATTTCTGTAAAAAAATATTATCTTCAAATTTAATTATATTTTTAAATTTAAAGTAAAGTGTATTTATTTTATAAATAGGGCACTTTAAATTTTAATTTTGATTCAATTAATTATTAAATTAATTCTCTTTTATAAATACACACCTTGAATCTTTAATTTTGTTCTAATTTATTCTTAAATTTATCTTTCTTTATAAATTGTCTCTCCTTAAAAATTATAGTTAAATTATTAATAAATAAAAATTAAACTTTTTTTAATTTACAATACATCTTTGTTATTCATTAGGTTAATTTTTGTTATGATTAATTTTTTAAAACGCCCATAACATGTTACCTCTAAACCAACCCGTAGCAGTAAGAAGCCAATTGGTGGAAGGATTATATCTCTTCTTAGTTATAATTTATAATTACTTAAGTAAATTAATTAGTAATAAGAGAATGTAACCACTGAATTAGTTGCATGTTGTTGGTTATGAGTCCAGGAATTTGGGACATCTAAACGATTTTTATTCTAGTGATATGTAGTGGACAAATGCATTGAAAATAATAACAAAAATATGATTTACTCACTCTCACTTTTTTCCTTTTGGATGCTTCTCCCGCATGCTCTAATAATTTGGTGTTTTCATCATCAAACTGTTGATCCTTTTGTATTCTAAAGTTTTGGCTACTTCAACAAATAAGATGTAAGAAGCTCTTGCCAAGTCAGCTCTCTCTCAAGCCATACTTGGTAATCATGTTTTTAATTTGCTCAAAATGAGTTTGATTGGATTGGATTCGTTTTAATATTAGGTTGAAAATTTCAATTCAATTAAACATGTGATGAGCCTACTTGATCCAACAAAATTTAAAAATAATAAATAAATTTTTCAATAAGTTGACATACTACATATATAAATAATTTGAACATAATTTCACAATCACAATAACAATATCTTACTAAATTATCTTAACACTATTTTTTTAAGAAATTATCATGACTTAAAAATATAAAGTAAAGCAACAATATAACATGAAATCCATAATACATTATATAACAATGTGTCCAAAAAAACATTATTTGACGGGGAAATCTATGGAAAAAATCTAAAAAAACACATCAATCTAGCAAAAACAAATAATGTTTTATGCTTATTTTAAAAACAATGTTCAATATTTAGAAGGTAATATTTTAAATACAATGATTTTCATTTAATATTTCATTTTTTAATCTGTTTTTTCTTATTCAAAGTTTGATTTAATTTCTGATTTTGTAAAGAGACTTTTATTTTAGTTTAGGAAGTGTTGGCAATTTTAATGCTCAAAATTTATAGTATTTGTAGTATTAATGCAGTGTTTATGTCTTCAAGTGTACGATGCATATTTGTATTGTTTATGCACTCTTTGTATTGTTTATGCACTCAGGTGTATAGTGCAGATTTGTATTGTTTATGCACTCAATGCAGATTTGTATTGTTTATGCACTCAGGTGTATAGTGCAGATTTGTATTGTTTGTACCTGTATAATGCTCTAAATTTGATCAAACCCATTTTTTCATATAATATAATGATTATGTTAGATACTTAGATTATTATATTTATGATGTTAGTTTAATTATGAATTGAGTATGAACTACTAAAGGTTGGTTGTGTTTGCGTGTTTGATTGTTTTTAATCTTATGTTCACATGTTTTTAATGTTATGTTTATATTATATAAGAGTGAATCTTTAATTTGTTTGGATTATTTAAGAGTCAAATTTTAATTTATCTTGTGATAAAAAAATAATTAATTTTTTATTTATTAATTAACTTTATTCATCATTAAAGTGCGGATAGCGAGTGTGATATTGGCATATAGGTATCACGAGGATACATGAATAAGAATTGAAATTGTTATTTGTGTAGATTTGAGAGTAGGTATAAATATTTTAAAAAACTTGATTGGAACTAGATCCAAATTCCTTATTAAATTTAAATCTTATAGATGAAAAACTTGATTAAGAATGAAAATCTTATTAAAGATGATCACTCATATTGATGACAAAATTAATTATTTGTAAAATTGACATATACTTCATGACAATATTGTTTTTTTTTTAAATATAGCTAAATATTTGTTATAAAATTACACAAAATGTCTAATTAAAAACAAACCGTGTGAATTATCAATTAACTAATTTAAATATTGAATGGTTAAATTAATAAAAAATTAATATATAGAAAAAGTTATTGAAATGAGTAAATAGTTTTCTTAGAGTCACTTAATATAACAATGGATCGAGTTATTCAAAAGAGGGAGTAACTCTTGGTTCTTCAATAACTTTTCTATATATAAACTTTTATGAACCATTAAACTAAAAGT
>PYAF01002518.1:2514704-2545491 GCA_007407185.1 Glycine tomentella | reverse complement strand
TAACATTTATTTTGAAACAATTTTTTTATTATAGTTGATGACTTTTGCATTGCTTAATTTAGTTGTTTATATAAACAATCGTCACTTAATTGATTGTTACAAAAAAAAAAAGAATAATTTTTATCTTAAGAAATTGATAAATACCTAAAAATTTGAAATAACTCACACTAGACTCCTTGATTGAGCAAGATTTTAATTAATATTAATATAAATATAGATTATTTTTTGAGTCTTACTAGTGCTAATTAAAAATAAAATTTCTATTGAATGTCATATGAAAACTCATTTAAACATTATAGGAGAGCAAATTTTCACACGTTCCAATAATTTTTTTTCTTTTACTTTCTTAATATTTGCCATTCTTTATATATAATAACACAATAATTTTCATACAATGTTAACATGTGTGCTAGTCCAAACAAAATTAATATTACTTCCCTTCTAAAATAAGTGTGATATCTAAAAAAAATTGTTTCAAAATAAATGTTACATTTGATTTTTTAATGTAAAATTAATAGCTATTTTTCATCAATATTCTTGATAAATGTTATTTTAATTTTTAAATCTAGTATTAATATTATTCTCTTTCATCTATTTATAAGATTAATTTTATAAAAATATCACTCTTTTTATTTATTTATTAATTTTTATTGACTTGTGTAAAATAATTTTGACACTTATTGTGGGTGGAACGATTAATAGCATATAAATTTAACGTTATTAACGCAATAACCCCGATGGTGCACAATCAGGATGAATATGTGAATATTGAAATTTCAAAAGCCAGGAATTAGTGATCTTATCAACCTTCAGTTGAGTTACTACTTACGAAAGCACCTTCTCTTCTCTTAAACCCTTAAAAACCCCACGACGACGATGATTAACAGTGGCGGAACCACTTGGAGACATGCAATTATATATACTTATATAATTAATTAAAATTAAAAAAAATTAATATTATCTACTAATAAAATTTGATACTACTTGAAATTTTTACAGTATTTAAAATTCTTTGTTGTGTCCGCCACTTATGACTACCTCTACTTTCTTCTTCCTCCTCTCTTCAGTCTTCTCTCAATCCCCACCTACCTCGCTCCTTCCTCCCATTCCCCTTCAGACACAAACCACTCTTCAACAACCCCTCCCTTCTCCTGCGCCCTCCTTCCAGGTCTCCTCTAAACTTAACCCGCGTACGAGATGGACGAGGACGAAATGGAGGAGCTCGACAACAAGAAAGACTTTGACATCGAGTACAACGCCGCCGTCCCCGCCGGCGATGACAACATCGCCGTCGTCCAGAGCAAGAGCTTCGTGTCCACGCAGGGCTGGGACTCCGACACAGTCGTCGACTACAAAATCAACGAGGACGAGTTCCACAAGATCTGCCTGGTCGATTGCGACTTCTTCATTCGCAAGCCCCCCGACCCCGATAACGATGTCTAGTTGTCTACGATTTCAGAGAGGTTCCTAACCCAAATAATACCACGCTTCGAATCCATGCATACCTCTTCTTTTCTTTGTTCAACTTTTCACCGTTGAGTTTTGACTCTTTGTTCGTTCGTAGATGTATGTTACTCCTCCAGATACAGATGTTTATTCAATTCCCTAGGTTCTCGCTCCAATGCCGCAGAAGGTAAGTTTCACTTCATTTAGATGAGTCATTCATTATTACAAAACTCTATAGTATTTAATGGATACTGTCTTTTTGGCCAAATGTGTAGTACATTAGATGTGCGCAGAGTGATTATGGAAGCTAGAGCCACCTGTTGATGCGCCTCGAGATCCTCTGTATAAAACTGAGAGGGAGATCCTCAAGGTATGGCCAGCTTGTTCTGTTTGAGGTTGTAAGTAATATGTGAATTATACAGTTAATGTGCTTCTTAAAATTTTAATGAAAATTGGGGATTTTAGATGATGGATACTTATTAAAGGAATTAAAATTGTTAGAAAGTACATGAAAACTGAAAATGAAATTGGATTGGTAACTAATTTAAAATGAGAGAAATTTAAAGGTGTAAAAATATAGATGGATAGAAAATAAAAGAGTGTGAAAATACAATGCAAGAAAGGAAATAATCACAAGAAAGAGTGTTAATATTACTTGTTAATGTTAGTAACAAAATATTTTAATATTTTTGTTAAATAAATATGTAATATATTTTAATATTTTTATTTAAATTTAAGTTTTTTATATTGTTTTTTAAATTTACAAAACAAATAATAATCCTTAACGTTAGTAAAAATATAAAAAAGTATTAAATATATTAAATTAAAAATATTAAATATTAAATATAAAATATAAAAAATACATTAATTCATTAAATAATTAAAATAAAAAATATAATTTTTTTAAATAAAATATAAAAAAAATGAAAGTCATAAAATAATTTATGTCTTTAATAAAAAAATACAAAATAAAGAAAACTCTTACGACTAAAGTTGTAAGAGTAAAAAAAAAATCTTACAATTTTAAAGTCATATTTAAAAAAAAAACAAAAAATTAAAGTTGAATTTTTTTTTACTATTTCAATGAGAAAAAAAAATCATAATATCATTTATGATTTTTAATTTAAAAATAATAGGTTATCTTATGATTGATCCCTTTTGCGGTATTAATTTAAAATTTACCCAAATAATAAATTTGAAAAAAAATTGCCTCCAGATAGTGGTTTGCCCTTCGAGAGTCCTGATGCTCAGCCATAATAGCAAAAAACAAATGAAATGAAATGAAATAATTATGGTTATTAAAAAAATGATCTGGTGTGGTTAGACCTATTGTACACGTCTTATATATTGACTAATAGTCATATTACTTAATCATTTATTGTACACTTTTACTTTAGCGAGGATATGTATTCCTTAAGATCTCTCCTGGTATAGAAAAAAAGACAGATATTATCATGTGCTTTTTGGGGTATTGATTAAAAAATAAAGCAAAAATATTTTTAGGTTTATATATGATTTTAATTTTTTAAAGTTTAAATTATATTTTTAGTCCTTCAAATTAAAAGTTTTTTTTAGTCCTTAAAATTCATAAAATACATTTTTAGTCATTTTACACAACACAAGTCAAATATGGAATAAAAAATTAATAATTTATGATAACTTATGATCATCAAAATTTGATTTTATATTTTATATTTTGAAGTATATTTCTAATGATTAAAACCTATTATAATCAAGTTAGTACAAAAATAAAAAAACTCATTAATTGCTTTAAAAATTCTTCTCATTTTTTTATTGACTTGATTTTAATAATTTCAAACTACCATAAAATCATTTTTTAAAATATAAATTAAAAAATCAAATAATAAAAAATGTTAAAAATTATGAATTTTTTATTTTCTATTTTACTCACACTTTATATAAAGATAAAAGAGATCATTTTACAAATTCCAAAACTAAAAAGGGTAATTTCAAATTTGAAAAATTGTCATAATTTTTTTTTTGGAAAGCAGGAATAGAAAAAAAATAATTGAAAAGGGCATAGAAAGCGGCCAAGTATATTTGGTGAGAGAGAAGAGTGTGAGTTTTCAATTACTCGAGGATTTTCTCATCATTCATAGTTCCTAATTTCTATGGATTATTTCATGACGGGGTCTAGGGTGTGAGAGTCAAAGAAGTTTTGTATAATACGAAAGTAATATGGACAGTTGGATTTTAATTTTACGCTTTTACATGCTGAAGTGCTACTGGGAGTGCTACTGTTTGGATTCGTTATTTACATTGTCAAATGTCCATGCCTGTACAGTACTAGCGTCAGAAAACAATAGAAATTTGTACTTTTGTAATAATAGAATCCTTTTACTTGGGGAAGCAAAATGAGTGAAACAATTATATTATTTTTTTACTTTGGTAAGCTTGTGATAATAAAAATTTGTGTTTTTTTAGAAAATAATATTAATGTAAATAATATAAATTGAAATAGATAATTACATATAAATGAATTTTTTCTTATAGCTTCGACTGTGAGTTGAGGCCGATTTACGAAGAGATTTATGACATTAACGTAATTTTTTTTATTTTTATACGACTCCAAAGTCGTATTTGTTTTTTTTATTTTTAATGGAAGTCGTATGGTAATTTACGACTTCCTTAATATTCTTTTTTTGCTTTTTGGTGAAGTCGTAAGTTATTATACGATTTTGCTTTTTTTTTTTTTTAAACTTTTTTGCTTTTAACGTTTTGGCTTTTTAAATGTTTTAAATTATTGTTTTGTTTAATTTGTTGAAATATTTTGTTTATGAAATGTTTATAAAATAATTTTATTTATTATTTGAGAATTTAGTAATTAATATGTATTTAATATTTTTGTTTTATTTTTTTATGTTTTATTTAATATTAATTTATGTTGTAATTACTTTGAATTACATTTAATATTTTAATTAATTTTGTAAAATTTTGTAGTAATGTTAAAATTTAAATTTTTAGAGATTTATTTTTAGATGAAAATATTTTGATAATAATTTTAATTTGTAAAATATGAAATAACATATATTTATTTTGATTTTGTTAATTAAATATGTTGATTTTGTTAGTGAATTTTTATAAATATAATTACTTCTACTTTTGTTAACACAATCCTCATAATTATTTGGGCTTCATTTTAAAAATATTAGCATTTCAAATTTAAGATTTAAAAGAAAAGATGGGAGTGTACTTCGTAAAAGAGAGGTGTAATTAGCAAATTTGAATTTTTTACGTGAAACTTATCAGAAATCGGAGGTGCAAAGAGCAAAAAAGAGATAAGACTTTAAAGTCGTGCGTATACATACGACTTTAAAGTCGTACTTATACGTACGACTTTAAAGTCGTATTTACTTTTTGCTTTTACACCTCCGATTTTGATAAGTTTCATGGAAAAAAATTCAAATTTGCTAATTACACCTCTATTTTACGAAGTACACTCCATATTGTCTATTTACATTATATTATTTATCTTATCAACAATTAACAACATTTCAAATTATCTATATTTTTTTTGTATACATCTTGTACATTTTTTTTAAATCACGATATTCACTTTTCATGTTATTTATTTGGACTCAAAATCAAAGTTATAACAAAAATTTCATTTATATATACTTACCTATTTCAATTAATATAATGTACATTAATATTATTTAAAAAAACAGAAATTTCTATTATCATAAACTTATCAAAGAACAAAAAATATAATCATTTTTATTACTTAACTTCAATATATTTTGTATTTTAAAAATAGATTTAATATTTTTCTTATTTACGTTACATGTTATTTTAATTCAACTCACAATCAAATTTATAAGAAAAAATTAATTTAAAAAATTCATTTATATACAATTACCTATTTCAATTTATATCATTTACATTTATATTATTTTCTAAAAAAAACAAATTTCTATTATAAAAGCTTACCAAAGTGCAAAAAAATATAATTGTTTCATGCATTTTGCTTCCACAAGTGGACGGATTCTATTATTACAAAAGTACAACTTTCTATTATTTTCTGACACTAATACTGTAGGCACGCGCATTTGACATGTAAATAACCAACATAAGATGAATCTAAGCGGTAGCACCCCCGGTAGCACTCCAGCATGTAAAAGCGTGAAATTAAAATCCAACGGCCCACATTACTTTCGTATTATAAGAAACTTCTTTGACTCTCGCACCCTAGACCCCGTCTTATTTCATTTCCTTCTTTTTAAATTTGTTTGGGTGAAATGTTTGTGCTATTATCAGTTGCCTTAGCAAGATTTATATGAAATTTTACGAATCCTCATAAATTTCACATTGAGGGTTTGAATGAGAAAAAAGTATTTTAGGGTTGCTGGTTTCTGACATTGTACTATTTACGTACGTGTGTTAGATATGCAATACAAGAGCATTTAACGTGTCTTAACGTAACGGGCTTTTGGTATTGTAGGTTTAGGATAAGAGCCCAATTTACACGAGACATGACCATTGTTGGTTGAAAGTACTCTTCAAGTGCCAATTGCAACAATCTCAAGTTGTGCATCAACTTCGACGTGAAGTTGAAATGTAGTCATCTCCGACATCCCCACATCTTGCGCCTTTATGGATACTTTTATGATCAGGTATATTTCTTGCTTATGCTGAGATAGCTAAAGAGGGTTAAATTCACTGCTATTTACATTTTCTGTGAAATAACTTTGCTGCAGAAACGAGTTTATTTGATTTTAGAGTATGCACTCAAAGGTGAACTTTACAAGGAGTTGCAGAAATGCAAATATTTCAGTGAAAGGCGTGCAGCTACTGTAAGTATATAGCATATATACAACACCTCTGGTTCTTTCTTCTACCTAAATACCATTGTTTGTGAATTATAAATATCCATTGCTGGCTGATGTAATTTTTTTCTACACAATTGTACTGAGATATTAAAGCAGCAAGTAAATACTGAAAGTCTGAAACAACATCTGACTTTAGCAAAATATAATGTGCAATTGATTAGTCATGTGTGTAGGCCTGGGAGAGTTGTCCTGTGTTTGCCAGGCTACATGCTTGAAGAGTGGGTTTGAATGTGTTGTATCCACATTGAACGGGAAAATCACACTTTCCAAAGCAAAATTGCCAAAGCAACTATGTGGTAGCTTTGATCTGAACGTTCATTCGTGTTGGATTCAACTGCTTCCCAAATACACACTAAATGTTCCATTTGAACATTCTTCTGAGATTAGCATGCTGATGTTTATTTATTTTGTGATTGAGGCAGTATGTTGCAAAATTTACCCGAACCCTTATTTATTGCCATGGAAAGCATGTAATACATAGGGATATTAAACCAGAGAACTCATCATCAGGTCAACATCTTTTCACTGTTAGGCTGAACTGAAAATAGCAGACTTTGGGTGGTCGGTGCACACATTCAATCACAGGCGAACCATGTGGCACACTGGATTATGTTCCACCTGAGATGGGTATGCTTATGTGACATGAACCAGTCTTTCAAGATACTTTTTATGTTACTCTCCATAGATGAGGCACCAATATTTCTTCTAAACACTTTTGAGGTTTCAACAGTGGTTAGTGAAGAACATGATGCGAGTGTCGATATATGAAGCCTTGGTGTGCTGTGCTATGAGTTTCTTTATGGAGTCCCTCCTTTTGAGGCTAAAGAGCATGCTGATACTTACAGGAGGTAAGCACTAAGCAGTTGAATATAAATTAGCATTAGTAACATGGACAAACTCTGTTTTTTATTGGTCGGTTTGTTTAAAATTAAAAAAAAGGTGCTCCTAAAAAAAGTGTTTTTAAAAAAAGTGATTTTTAAGAAGCAGATAGACTGAAGGGTGCCAGTGCTACTGAATCTACTGTACTCCATGCTGCTTTCCGCGTTTGGTATCTTTTTCTAAACTACAAACTATTTGTAAACATTCAATATAAATTTGCATGATTGTACAAGTGGGTCTAAAGTTCCCTCCTAAAACAATTGTGTCTTCCACTGCAAAGGATCTCATTAGTCAGGTTTTGCGTCTTGTAGCACTATGGTTTTATTCTTGGTCAAGTTCTCTCTCTCAAGGATAGCCCTTGATGAGATATTTGTTCAAACATTTGACTGAGAAACTCTTTCCTCTTTTATTTTATTTTTTAACAGATGCTGGTTAAGAATTCCTCTCAACGTCTACCATTGCACAAACTCCTTGATCACCCTTGGATTGTTCAGAATGCGGAGCCCTCTGGTGTATACAGGCGGAGCTAGTGTACCTCATAATTTTTTTTTATTATTTTGTATTTGTTGGAAAAATTACTTAAATGTTTTTAAATAAACAAATTTGTAAAAAACAAAATAAATGCAAAACAATAAGACACATAATTGATAACAGAGTTTGACTAATTATGTCTACATCTCAATATTGTTACAGATCTTTTACGGAAAAGAAAAATATACGAAGTGTTACTTTTAGAACCCACAGCATTACACCCAAAATGAGATTTTTTTCTCACTAAAGCTTTTCTCTCTAATAGTATTTTGTTTGATTTAGAGAACAAAGCGAAAGGGAAAAATATATATAAGAAAAAGAAAAGAAATGATAAGAAAATAAGATGATTTTTCGAATTGTTTAATAAGAAAGTAAATAAAAGGGAAAATATTTAAATGTGTTAAAAAATTCAGAAAACAAAAATATTGTACCCAAAATGACATAAACACCCGGAAAACAGAATGAACCACAATATGTATAAAATGTCATTTTAGTCTTTTTATTACAAAAACTTATTTTCTACTTTTTTTTCTCTCTCTCCAATTTGAGAAGATACAGATGAGGAAAACAAACAATTTTCTCTCCACTTTTGCTACTTAAAATTTTCTTTCTTCCTTGTTACTAGATAAACCAAATGAGATGAGAGAAACAAACAGAATTAATAAGTTTTCTTTCCTTTACTTTCTAGGTTAAATTAGTCCATAGATTCTTGTACTGTTACAATTTTTAATTAGATTTCTATAATTTATTTTTTTAATTGAGTTCCTATGTTAGTTTTAAATTTGTAATCAGGTTTCAATATTAATTTGTTGTGAGAAATCTATTAAGACTTAATAATATATTTTATCATATACACATATATCAAGTGTTATTACATGTCAGTCCAAATTATATGACCATTGCACGTGAAATTATTTTATATTTTAATCATTTTATCTAAGATGTGTTAACATTTTTTATTTTTCATTATCAACCAGTCCATTATCTCCTAAAGCATAACCCAACCCTTAAATATATCTCTATCTCCGACCTCCTTAAACATCTCTCTAGTAGTTCATGGGTTAGAATTTACACCTTTATAATCAACTTAACTTTATTTGTATATGATAGAATATTTTATCAATTTTAACAGATCCTTTACGACAAATTAATATAGAAATCTGATTGCAAATTTAAAATTAATAAAAAGTCCAATAAAAAAAATATAAGAACCTAATTAAATTTTTTGAAATAGGACGAGACCTACAGACTAATTTAATCTACTTTCTATTCACTCTTCTCACATCCCAAAGGATACCTAAGCCTGACTCTCGTAGAAATACTTTATGCCCGTGTACACATATAACATCAATGAGTATTATTTTAAAAACAAATAAATGAGAATTACTATTTTAAAACATAAATTATTTAAGTGTAAAAGAAGGGAGTAAATGTAAATAAAATACGAATATGGATCTAACCTCAATTGAGACGAATATATTGGGAAAATGATCACGCACGCTGGATAATGTAGACTATTTGAGAACCACCTCTTGAAGTGAGATTAAAGGGAAAAGAAAAAGGTACTAGAAAATTGTTTATTTATACCTCGTTCCAGCAAAACTGCGAATAAAAACTCAAGTCACTATCAAAAAACATAGAACAACAATAACCAGATATATAGTACCTTCAAGCACGTCAAATAATTCCGTTCCAATCTTAATGACCTGGGTTAACATTCAACAATCTTCCGAGTACAACAACAATCACGCAAGACGGTAGGTCTTTACAAAGAAAGACGTACCAACTTGCAAAACATGGAAAAGGACAAAAAGAACAGCTCCCAACACTCCAGGCTTTGAAGGTTGTAGGGCTTGAGTCAAAATGATAAAACATGTCACCAAATACAACTGTAGTCTTGTAGATGAACAAGTCTAAATCTAATTTTCTGTCTTGATACCATTGTCTGTGTGGTTTCCTGATTCTTGTTCATCTTTAGGAGGTTGTTCTTCTTTTCCGGCATCACCAACATCATTGCAATTGTTTCCTTCCAACAATTGAGTTGGAGGTTGTTCTGCTTTCTTGGCTTCTTCTAAATCTTTGGGGCTCAAAAAGCTAGGCTGGTTGGTTGAAGAAAGGAGTCTTGCCCACATTCTGTCAGTAATCACAACCTTGTTCTGCCTCTCATTGATTCTCTGGGTATCAAAATTTGAACATAAATTCTTAATTGTGAAGAACAATTTTGATACAAACCATCAATATAAAATTGGAGAAGCAATAAAAAATAAATAGGCATGTTCATGGGTGTGGTGCAACAAAAAACAAACTTGATATATATGGTAAATATCATTCTTCCGTCAAAATGATAGTAGCTAAATAGCAAATATCTCTAAATTTTTTTTTCCCTAGACTGCAGGTATCATCCATACGAGACAATCTTGTTCGAGATCAGAACATTCACAGTCTGGACTAGCTCTTCCAATATTTTTTTTTTCATACAGATCAAATTCAAGATCATACTTGAGGAGAATTAAGCATTTACTACTTAAACACCCGTCGATATTAAACAAGAATAGAGAATTATTGTACCCAAATAAAAAAAGAGAAATACATTATATTTTATTAAACAGTTCAGAATTTAGATAATGATATGTAGAAACTTACATTGAATGGAATATAAGTATGTCTGCCATTGACCAGTCCAACTGTAAATCCAGTATACCCTGCCATTGCGCCATGGACTGCACTCTGAGCAAGAAGTGTACAGTAGACATTATCTGATGCATTGCTTGGAATTGCCCGGATCATGTAAGTTGGATCTAGCAGATACAACAACAACAAAGCCTTATCCCACAAGGTAGATAACTCGGTTAAAATTAGATAATTTTAAAAACCTTTGAAATCCGAAATAAAAATGAAAGACTAAGAAATAAATAGGTCAAAAAGGAAGAGAATGCTGTAAGAGAAACTGACCTATATATTTAAGATTGATGGGCATCTTATCCTTCCTTGCAAAGTGATCCTATTACAGCATGACAAATGTTTATTAAAAGAGAGAGAGGAAGAGAATTGCACAAATTGATTTTTTAAATTAGAAAGACCCTAACACACGGACTTGTAAATATATAATTAAAAAAAAAAAACTGGATAAACAATATACAAGTATACAACTATATACAAGTATGCCATCTAGCAATTGGCTAAGATGGGGAGGAGTATGATAAATGGTGAGTTTTTTACTGATAGGCAAGGATGTGTGCAGAGGAAACAAAATCTGGAGAAACTCACCCCAAAATGTTTCATCAAATGACACTTACAAAATTTTTCTTAGCTATTTTCAAATTTTCTAACAGTTCAATAATTAAAAAATGTTTTTAGCGCTCAGCCACAGGCGAAGTTCAGAATGTTAAGGGTGTCTATCTTAAGGGAGTGAATAAGGCCGCA
This sequence comes from Glycine tomentella, assembly GCA_007407185.1. Lineage (NCBI taxonomy): Eukaryota > Viridiplantae > Streptophyta > Magnoliopsida > Fabales > Fabaceae > Glycine > Glycine tomentella. The sequence goes on along the minus strand of PYAF01002518.1, from coordinate 2,534,362 downwards.
TTAAGTTTGGAATTAATGAAAAGAATTTTGGTAACCCACATTAGTAATTAATTACAATATACCAGTTAGTTAGTTAGCTTGAACAAGTTGCCTATAAATAAGAAGAGGGAACTAAAAGTGAGGGATATCTTGTCATTTGAGATTTGAGAAAGGATTGTACTCTTAGAGAATGGGGAAAGAACAGGTTGAATACCTTGAGTATTCCATACAAATTCATTTATTTTTGTATAATTCAGATCCAGTATCTATCAAATATTGTCTAAGCAATTAATATATAATTGGCAAGAGCTCCCCAAGTGCTTAATTCCTCATGAAGATGTATAACTAGGCAAGTAGAATTATACTACAAAATTTCTGAGGAAAAGAAGAATTATGTTTTAAGAACCATCTCATGTAGTCATGTACAACAATACCTTGATCTTATGAGATATCCATAAACCAACATCTTGAAGTAGTTTGTTTCCAGAAGCATCCTTCTGATCCATGGCTTGCATGCTTTCTGTAAGAAGATCTTGTCCTGCTCCCTCAGCTATGACTATGACCATATGTCCATTTTCTTTCAGCCTTTTCTCAATAAATTCAAAAAGTCCACCCTTTCCTTCAAGGTAGAAGGGTGACTCTGGAATCAAGCAACAGTCCACGTCTCTGCTAGCAAGAGTGGCATACATTGCAATAAAACCTGCAGTCATAGTATTCATCATAACACAGAAAGAAAAGAAAAAGATCCAGATCCCCAAAAGCAACTGGTTCACTTAGAGGATAAAATGCACTTACAATTGTTAATTAAAAAAATCAACAGTTGAGTATTATGATAAAATCAAATAAATGTATAAAAAACTCTGTAGTTACAAGAAGTCATTATTTTTTAATCAAAGGTAAGTGCACTTAATCCTCCAAATTGTACTTCCCTCCCTTTAGAGAAGCCAACTCCAAAACACAGAAGCCTGATTGAAGAGAGCTAAAAGTGAAACAAAATAGGGTTTAAATCATCTGAATTAGATGCCTAAAAGATATCAAACAAATGCGAAGTATACATACCACTGTAACGTCCCATTAGCTTTACAACACCGATGCCATTCTCAATACTTTCAGCTTCAACATGAGCTGCATTAATGGCACGTTGAGCCTCCTCAACCGCAGTATCAAAACCAAAAGATTTGTCAATAACCTAAAGAAAAAGAAGACAATCCGAACATGAAGTTTCTTCATAGATAACCAACACTTCAGATATATTTTATTGATAAGATTAGAGTTCCAGGGAGAAACAAAAAATATGACATTGTGAACAAACATACCGGGATGTCATTGTCTATGGTTTTAGGAATTCCAGCAATTGCTACTTTCAAACCCCGCCGTCTAACTTCCTGTATGATAACCAAAATATATTCAGAATGCTTACTTCATATTTCAAAAGATGCCAAGAATGATAACAGGTTGGTCACGCAGTTATAAAATTTATGCTACCAAGTTTCTTATAGTAAAATCATGTGGTCCTATCCATCCCTTGAAACTACCATCAAACTTGACCTAACTGTAAAATGTAGTACTGCACCATACAAACTACATTTCGAAATCAACATAGTTTTAGGTATTAAGATTTTATTGAATTTGCACTTGAAGACATGAGTCAACTTTGCCACTGAAACCACATTTTATAAACTATCATCTTTTGCATTTTTTTTGGAAAGAAGAGAAAAAAAAAAAGGCCCACATGTAAGAGCAGAAATATGCATACATAATTAAAAAAAATACAGTTCCCAAAAGATACCGATTAACAAACGTTGCTCAAACTTGGAAAAATAGAAGGCACGAATGTGAGACTTCTCAGCAATTAGAGTGAACATGTGAAAGGTTATGAAATGTTAACTGAGATGAAGAAGGCAATCTAAATTTGGAGCACTGATTAGTTGGTTTCATTAAAACATAATCAAGAAATTTGACCAAAAACAAAAATAAACTGCACAAATATGTGGATTTGTAATCTTAAAAAGGTATATATTTCTTCTTGAATGAAATGATATTCTTATTTTTCTTATTGTAGACCAAAGTGAGAAACATTACATTATTAAAAACTTTGAATTGCTATACCTCGTAAATCACAGTCGCTCCTCTCTGTGTTCCATCTCCTCCAATAATATAAACCTGTAACCATAACCCAAACAATGAAAACCCATGCGAAAACAATAACCTACTTAGGTTTTAAGCACATGGATATAACAAAACTCTAAATTGATGATTCCAGCATTCATCATCATTCGAAACTTCATTATAATACAGTTGACACATGGTAAACCTGATTAATTCCTCGATCCTGGATGCTGTCAACTATCTTGCCAGTATCATGCCCCCCTCGGGATGTCCCAAGAATTGTACCCCCACGCTTATGGATGTCATTGACCACCTTAGGTGTTAAAGTAATGGTGTTTTTGGAATAAAAGCCTCTATAACCACCCTGTGTAATATTGGATACAATATACTGGTGAAGACAATGGATAAATACGTGCAACTCAGGTTGAAAGACCAACAGGAAAAAACAAATAAAATGAAAAGTAACTTGTCTTCATGAAACCCAAAAGTTTGTTCAGTTTAACAGGTATTGATAGGAAGTTCTCTTTAAACACCTGTATTTTCTTGCTAGAATTCGCAAAACAATATAATGCACATGTTTCATGTAAACACAACATCATTAAGTGTATTCTGCAATGCCTTAGAAAAGTCTTAACAAAAGATCCCATAGCTAGAAGCTAATCCAAATTGGGCAACTTACACAACATTTAAGTGTATTCTGCAATGCCTCTCAAAAAAAGGAAATATGGAATAAATCCAAATCAAGTATAAATCTAGTATCCAGTGATTATCCAAGAGTGCGTAAAAAACTGGAGTCCTTTTGACTGATTGTCCGGTGGACTACCATATAATATGATTTATGAGAATAAAATAAGACATACACACACAAAGAAGTCAGGGATAGAGAAGCAAATCAGAGCAATGTCAGCTTTCTTTCCTAAATCCTAATAGGCTAATACAAATCACAGGTTATATAATCCAGATAAACAGATAATGCAACGAACATACAACAAAAGAGAATTTACCCACTCACATCTATGCCAAGGACTTTGTTAACACCGTACATGTAGGAAAGACCACAGACAATTTCCCTTATGACTGTGTTGAGGCCAGGGCAGAGTCCACCACACGTGACAATGCATGCATGCACTTCATCCGATTTAAAGTATACCTGAACAGCATATGATTAGGTGTTGGTGAGTGGAAACAAAATTAATTATACATTTTTCAATATTCTTAGTTCTTAATAATATATAATATATATGCACAGACAAACAAGGGAAATGACCTTTTGCCGAGGCCCTGCACGTCGAAAATGTATACCTCTTGGACTATCCTTGTGAACAACAACCTATTGAAAGGCCAAACAAAAGTGTAAACACCAATACACCTTGTTAATGCTGAATTGCTGATGTATAAGAAATCAATGCACGGTTTTCATTTGTATTGTCTTTCCTTCTACATTGGAAAAAGAGAAAGAAAGAAAGATTCAGGTCATGTAGGATTATCTTCTCACTTTTTTGTTTTCAAAAACTGTTTTGTGAGACAAATTTACACCGCTCGACAATCAATTTTTATTTTTAATCCAAAATCTATTAAGTTTTGTAAATTGTATCCAAAACAAGTGTCTTAAAAACTAAAAAAACAGCAACAGCCGGTAGATGTTTTCTCACACTCTTCTGTTTTCTTCAAGTGTTCAGGGAATCAGGGAACAAACATTTAGAAATCGGAAATGTGTCCAGACACACAAATACTTCAAATGTATTTAAGGGACAAACAAATTTTAGGTAACAGATAACTATTTTTTAGGACAGTAAATAATATCTCAGTTTATTGTTTCCATCACTGAGAATCAATTAAGTATCATAAATCATAGAAAAGTGTTTCCTGTTCCCCGAAATCGAACAAAGCGACATAATACAGTAATTCAATAGCAAAGTCGTTGTTGACACTTAATAGATCCGGTAGCGCAAAAGAATACAAAGAAAAAGCGTTTAAGATTGATGAAATGGAGAACTAAATACACAAACAGGTCGTTAGCGTAAGTAGAAACAGATAGAACCTTCTGAGGAACAGTGTCGTCCATGTGCACGAAATACTGTCTGATGGTGCAAAAAAAAAAGTCAATGTTTCGAGCAGAATACATTCCATTTCAAATCACAATCACAACACAAAATAAACCGATTCACTTACTTAACAACAGAGTAAGCAGGATTGGATCGAAGCGGATTCGGATACGTCTGCAAAAAAAAAAAAAAAAGTATTACACAAACAATCCGCAAGTGAATGCGTCAATGTGATGCAGTTCGCATAAGTAATCGAAAATTCCTAGAGAGAGAGAAAAAAAAAATACAGGAAGATTTGGAATGTAGTCGGTGAAGTGAGGAACGTCTTCGAGAATGTAACCAGCGTCGCCATGTACGATCTTCATCTGCGAATCGGAATCGTTGGACGCCATTGCTCTTCTTCTCAACAGAATCTTCGTAACTTGGCTGTTTATTATTTTTCTTTTTTAGACTTTGTTTTTGGATTCCGAAGTGAACAACGAAGCAGAAAGAAAATGAGTGGAATGAGTATGAAAATGGAAAGAACGCTTATCGCTAGTTGTGCGCCGATTAGTTTAGTTTCAACGAAAATCTTAGTGCTGACATGTCACGATGGATCTGGACCGTCCGTCGGTATACGTTCTCGTGATCGTGGCGATGGACGGTCGAGATTGAATCTGTAGAATTTGAGTGGTGTGTTCGCGAAAAGTGCTTTTGGAATCCAAAGGACTCGGTTTTACCAGAATGCGGTGGTCACAGAAAACCAGTGGGCGCGGTTTTACCGTATACTGTTCGAACCAAAGTGTTGACACCACCGCTGTTTTGGACTTACACTTTTTACTTGTATGAGCAGTATTTATTTCCTTGCTTTACACGAGTATGAAAAAAAATGAAAATAACGAATTATTTAAAAGTATTGTGTTTCTTTTGAACAATTTATATTTATAGATATAATTTTGATGTATTATTTTTTATAAGTTAAATTAATTTTGTACATCTTTATGTTTTTATTAAAATTATAATTAGTTCTTATATTTTTAATTAAATTTTAAGTAATTATCAAATATTGCCGATACGTTATTTTTATGTGATATTTTTTTATTTAATTTAAATATATTCATAATGCACGGGAAAGGAAACTTTGTTGCTTATAGTTTAGTTAAGTAAGGGGCTGTTGGAAATTCACCTCTCATGGTTTGGCAACTTGTCTGCATGATTTGCGTCACATTTTGATGGCTGACTCTGTGGGCATTGTAAATCTTAGGGCGAGCACTTAGTGCTCTTTTAAAATTTTTATATTATAAAGTCACTATTTCATCTTTGTAAATTTTAACATAAGCATCAATCTCTTATACAAAGATAAATTAGACTAGAAAGAAATAAAAATGTTACGACTCGAGAAAAGTTTTAAGAAAAAAATGAAACAAAAGAACCCCACAAGACATTAACCATGACATAACCTGTTATATTGTGGATTTACTAAATATAGACTCAAAAGTTTTAAAAACATCATTCTTAAAATTAATATATACAAATAGAAACGTGAAGCTTAGTAATATATTAATAATTTTTTTCACCATCATGTTAATATAAAATGTTTATCAATTTTGTTAAAAGTTAATCTACACTAAAAAATATGAATAATTTTTTTTTTGTAAAATCTTTCCTTCCATCATATTTTTTTTTTTAATTTATAAGGCTCACATTATATAAGAAAAAAAGCGTCTAATACCACTAAAATTAACTATTTATTAGTTAATACGTTAATCATTTATGAGTAAAATTAATGCAACTCCTCATAAAAAAATATGATTTTTCATGATGGGACATTAATAAATCATTGTAGCCCTTCATAAAAACAATGGGTCTACATTATACTTTTCCATAAATATATATCTTGACAAATATGGCAATGATTTGTGTTGTCTTTATTACATTTTTCCCATTAAATTTGAAAATAAGGAAAATGAAAATCTCATCCTACAAATAAAAGTTTTTCAAAAAGAAAAATTACAAAAAAAATAAATCAAAAAGCACTCAAGAATCTTCTAACAAAATTAGATAAACTCGAAGACAATTACATCGAAGGGTTTCTACCAAGATCTCTTCTCATTATATTTTAGTTTTGTAATTTATATAACTATAATTCAATTTCATTATTATTGGTGAACAATTATGGCTCATGATAAAATAAATGTTAATAACATCTAAAATTATTACCTTAGAAAAATATGTAAAACTATCATCCTTAATCTGACTTCAAAAGTAGTATCTCAAATTAATTATTGTGATACCTTTTTTATCCCGTCTATACTCTTTTTTTTTTATTGTTAGATGATTATGCAAAAGCAAGCTTTATTTCATATGTAATTTATATACTGAATAAAAAAAATATGTGATTTGTATGAGTCTGATTTTAATTGCATTTGGAGTTTCACTTTCATGTTTTCATGGCTCCACAACTACAATCCTCATGTTATTCTTATGCCATTTAAAATGAGGACCAACAAAATGAAAAGTATTCATGTGACCTTATTTAATTTCTTGATGGGCATGGTCCATGTCTGAAATTAATTTTTTTGAAGGAGAGCTTATCTTTATCTAATGTAAATTATAATTATAACATGATAAAGATATTTGTTCATTTAGGCTATTCATTAAAAAAAATATTTATTCTTTTAAGCTAGTCGATGATCATGATGATGACATTGTCTACTCAAGCTAAACGGAGAAATAAAATGCCTTTATCCATTTTACTTGTTTCATAATAAATTATTCTAGACATGGTCCACACTTGGTTACACTAACTTGGGTATAACTAAGTTCCTAACTTTTAGGCTTGTCAACCATCGCTTCAATGTTAACACCACAACCCTAATCATGATTCTAGTTGACTATTAGTCTCATACTTAGTCAAACCACTTGAAATATTTTACTAAATGATATAATCCTAAGCTAAATTACAAGTGTGATAAATTTTTTGATTATTGTAATAATTTTATTAAAATCCATTTTAAGAGTGAATTTTATTTGAGTAACAATATAAATTTTTACACCAATAATGCATAATAATTTTTAAACTTTAGAAATACTGAAATTGCCAAAGCAAGTTAGAAGATGAAAAGAGAAAATACATAATGTCAAAAACATTTTACAAGATCCATTATGACTTATGACATTAAAACGTGTATAGTGCTTGAATTTTATTAAAATGAAAAAATCCCAAAATTAATTAGTTAATTAATTAATATTTTGTTATATTTCCTTTTTAAATGAAAAGTGATTCTCACATATTACTTAATAGAATAAATAATATTTTACATTATTATTCAATTAAAAATAATCGCATATCTATGTTGAAAGTAACATTAAAGAATTTTTCTAATTGATTGATGATATGTTGTTTTACACCTCAAACTATAGGTCACTATTTACATCTTCCATTTTTTAAATTTTTTCTTCTAGTGTGTAAATAAATCACAAATAAGGTCAAAGCAATAAAAGCCCAAATTTATTTTTTGATCCCAATTTCAATATGATTCCATTGTAAAAAAAAATCTCATGCTTCGTTAGCCATATTGCTCTTGAAATAATATTTGTAATTAAAAAGATAAAACTTAGAATCAGCGATCAAACTATTAAATAAATTGAGAGTATAATTTTTCTTATAGATGGAAAGGAGTCTTTTTCTGTTTTAAAATATTATTTTAATTCATATTTATGTATTTAATTTTAATTTCATTCATACTAACATAATGTTAGTGTTTCCTTTTTATCTTTGATTGCGATTCTTTACCAATAAATTGTTGACATTACGTTATTTTTGTTTTTCATAATAGTCATGATTATTGTTACAAAAAATAAATTTTTATATATATTTTCTAATCAATTATTTAAATTCGTATTTATATATCAAATCATCTACAGTTTTTGAGAGTGACATTACTTTCATCTCTTATTGAAAAATTATAACAATAAATCAATGCTCTCTGCGGCAAAAGATCCACATCCTATTAATTTAAAGATGCCCACCAGCTACATAAAAATATCCAAAATATCATTTAGAGAAAAAACAAGTTACCACATACCAGACACTTATTATTTTCCTTGAGAGTTTTATTGTATTTTCAAACTAAAGATAACACACCATTCTTTATTTAACTTTTAAGTTGTTTATTCACAATATTACTCACATTTTTTTCCTTTTAATATATATATATATAATAATAATATTTTAATGACTTAATTATATATAATTTTTATAATATATATAACTTTTAAAAATTCATGTTAATTATAATTTTTAACACATGTTTTTTGAATATAAATATGCGAGAAAAGAACGGGCTATAGAAAGCAACACAATGGATAAGAGATCCGAAACTGAAAGTTCTAGTCCAAAAAAAGACAAAATTATAGTCTTTCTTCTCTCTCTCTCCCCCTCTTTTCTTTTTCCAATAAAAATAAATATCTCAAACCAAACAATGGATCTATTTGAGTTTTAAGGTGAGAGAAGAATTTAATTTAATTAAAAAAAAAATGAAAAAGAAGTACAGGTGGGACCGTGGGACGTACCGAGTGGACACAGCAAGCAACGTTTACACAAGTCCGTTCCGCGTAATAAAAATCAGTTCTTAAAGTTACCCCCAAACGCTCCCTTAACCCACCCAATCCCCAAATCCGAAAACCGTCCTATTCCTCGTTCGAATTAGGGGCATCTCTGAACTGGAACAACCAGATGCCCGCGATTTGAGCGATGCACACTGAAGAAGAAGAAGAAGAAGCTGCTTAGTGCGTTTGCGTTTCGTTCTTCCAAATGGCGGTTTCCGACAGTCCCAGCGGCGGTTCCACTCCACCTCAACAGGAACAACAACCCAACAAGTACGCTTTCACCAAGCCCCTCTCTCTCGCGGGTCCCACCGACGCCGATCTCCAGCGTAACAACGAATTGGACAAGGTTAGGTTATTGGTTTATTTATTTCCGATTCGTCTCATGTCATCTTATCTACGATTTGTTTAACTAACCCCGCGCCTTCGCGTGAAACGGAAACCTAAATTCGTTTTGTTTTGTTTTGCTTCAGTTCTTACTCGATTCGGGGCTCTACGAGAGCAATGAAGAATCCGCGGCGAGGAAAGAGGTTCTTCACCGCCTTGATCAGGTCTTCTACTTTTCGATCTCGCTTTTGTTGCTATTATTATTTAGGCTTTAATTACTGAGGTGGTGTTTCGTGCTTCATATTATTTTCTTCATATTAAGGATTTTGGATTGGAACCTTGCTAGATTGATGCCTGTATACTGTTCAGGGGTCATTATGGCGCCCTTTATTGTTGTGATTGTTGTGTTTCACTGTCCTTTGGGTTTATGTTTTGTAATGACAAAGTTAGTTTGCAATGTAGATTGTGAAAAGCTGGGTGAAGCAGTTGACGCGCCAACGTGGCTACACAGATCAGATGGTTGAGGATGCAAACGCTGTCATTTTTACTTTTGGCTCTTACAGACTAGGGGTGAGTATGCCGTTGTTACCTTTTCCTGACTCATGACATGGCCAATTGCTAATTTCTCTTGATTGTGTGGAGTATGGGGGATTTTAAATTTAAATTCAAGGCTTGCATTGCCAGAGTTGTAGTATGCTAATTTCTCCTGAGTTTGCTTGTCTTGTTTTGATTCACTGTAGAGATTAATAATGGCATGAGTTGACAGTAGCGGAAGGAACTTGAATCCAGATGTTGGAAAGATTTGAAGGAGAAATATTTATGAGACATTATAAAAGTGCATTTGTTATTGGTAATAGCTGAGTCTAAGAATACTTAGTCTGGTCGATTGTTTATGCTTAACACTGTCAATATAATTTATAGCTGCCTCAAGAAAGAGACTTCTGATGCTTTTTTAAGTGTTTGCTGATGGATCTCATTAATGATTGAGTTTAATTCTACTGGACTAGGGAGTGTTGAAGCTTAATTATATCAGCCTTTTGTTTGTAACAATAGTCATGTTTCAATCACTGTTGACAAATGACTGATGGGTGATGACTTTGATTAAATATCATTTCCAAGCTTTACATAAATGTCTTAAATCTTATTCTTGTAACAAAAAGAGATGTTCTGTTAAGAAATTAGTTGCAGACAGCAAATGCATAACGATGTTGTTGTTAATATAAATTACTATGTTGTCTGTATAGTAAGTGTCTGTTACATAAATGTTTGGATATCTAGCTATAAACAATTAAATCATTTGCAGGTTCATGGACCTGGAGTTGACATAGACACTTTGTGCATTGGTCCTTCTTATGTGAACCGAGAGGTGATACTCTGCTGCTGGTTACTCTTCCTCAATTTAGTAAAGTCCTTGACATTGGTTATATTTTAGCCAATATCTCTCTTTTGCAGGAAGATTTTTTCATCATTTTGCATAACATCCTGGCCGAAATGGAAGAGGTTTCTGAACTTCAACCAGTTCCTGATGCACATGTTCCCGTAATGAAATTCAAATTCCAGGGAATATCTATAGATTTGCTGTATGCAAGTATATCACTTTTGGTTGTGCCAGAAGTAAGTTTGGTTATTCATTCAGCAGGGACTTCATATGTTCTGAGAGCACATTTTTGTGGGGGACAATTTTATTAAATTTGCATTTGTCTTAGATTGAGAGTTTGAAGGCTTCCCTAGCATAAGCACACTTTCCTTCACAAACCGAGTTCCTTATTGCTTTTAGAATTTAATCCTATCACATCTCCTTCATCATGTGTCCTAAATAAGTAGTGCTATCATTTTGTTTTTATCTTTCTTTTCTCTTTTTATCATGTTCGATTTGAATTGTAGGATCTTTATCTTTTCACCCCCTTAACAGTGTAGCAATTGAGTAGATGCTTTTTGTTGTTCAATTTGAAGTGTAGGATATTAAATTACTACGCTGATACCGACCTTTATTTAGCACAATTAAGTTTTGCTAAATGCACATTTTTATTGTTGATCTAAATATATTTATGCAGTTTGTTGATTTTGATACATTATATTTGTTCAAAAAGGTGGTTAAATCAGTATTATATTTGGTATCATGTATCCAGTTCCTGTTGCCTTTTGCATTCTAGTGTTCCTTCATTTTTCTTCCCCTTGTACTTTCTCACACTTCTACCTTAGAATCCAGTTTTATTTAAACTTGCCTTTAATTTGATATAATTTTCTAACATACTTATCGACAGGACCTAGATATCTCGCATGGTTCAGTGCTGTATGATGTTGATGGACCAACTGTTCGAAGTCTTAATGGCTGCCGTGTGGCAGATCAAATTCTTAAACTTGTTCCAAATGTTGAGGTTAATATATATGTTCTTTGGTTTGATTAAATGTTATATTAGATTTAATGGTTGTTCATCTTATTAATTTGATAGTACGTTAACCCTTGATAATCATAGCACTTCCGAACTACACTGAGATGTTTAAAGTTTTGGGCTAAAAGGCGTGGTGTTTATTCAAATGTAAGAGCAGCATGTACATTTTATTTAACACCGATGGCATTAGCTTTTATAATAATCTTAATTACTGTTTTTGGTGTGCATAGGTTACTGGATTCCTTGGTGGTGTAAATTGGGCTATTTTAGTTGCTCGAATTTGCCAGCTCTACCCTAATGCAATCCCTAGTATGTTGGTTTCTCGATTCTTCAGGGTCTATACACAGTGGCGGTGGCCAAACCCTGTAATGCTATGCTCTATAGAAGAGAATGAACTGGGATTCCCTATATGGGATCCTCGTAGAAACCCCCGAGACAGATTTCACACTATGCCAATAATTACTCCCGCATATCCTTGCATGAATTCAAGCTACAATGTTTCGGCAAGCACTCTTCGTGTTATGATGGAACAGTTCCGCTATGGCAATAAGATTTGTGATGTAAGAGAAGTCAATTTTTCATTAGATTTTATTATTTTTGTGACTATCTTTATTTGATTGATATTTCCACTGTTAGGAAATTGAGCTTAATAAGGCCCAGTGGAGCGGATTTTTTCAGCCTTATATTTTTTTTGAGGCATACAAAAACTATTTACAAGTGGACATAATTGCATCAGATGCGGATGATTTACTAGCATGGAGGGGCTGGGTAGAATCTCGGTTGAGACTGCTTACCCTGAAGGTACTGTCTTGTCATAGTTCGGTATAAGACTTCCCTTTATTGGGTTTAACCCAATTCTGTTTTTCATTCATTGAAAATATTTAATTTCTGAACATTTTGGTAAAGTCATTTTCCCCTGAAGGTACAATCTTGTCATAGTTAGGCATAAGACTTCGTTGTACTGAGTTTAATCCAATTCAGTTTTTATTCACTAAAAATATCCAATCTCTGAACATTTTGGTAAATTCTTTCTTCCCTCTATGTATTAAGTATTGACACATGCTTTTCAATTATCTTTGAGTAGATAGAGCGAGATACAAATGGGATGCTGCAGTGCCATCCTTACCCAAATGAGTATGTAGACACATCCAAGCCGTGTGCACATTCTGCATTTTTCATGGGCTTGCAAAGAAAAGAGGGAGTAAGAGGTCAAGAGGGGCAGCAATTTGATATACGTGGAACGGTTGATGAATTCAGACAAGAAATAAATATGTACATATACTGGAAGCCAGGGATGGATATTTTTGTTTCTCATGTTCGTCGAAAGCAACTCCCTGCATTTGTTTTTCCTGATGGTTACAAACGCACTCGAATGCCAAGGCATATAAGCCATCAAGCTGAAAAAACAGGTCATGATGCCACAAAGTGCTACTCTGGGTCTGGGTTGTCTGAAAGATGCATCAAGAGGAAAAGTTACCCTGAAATGGTGGATAAGAAGCCAGACAAACCAGATAAGCGGGCATCTATCAGCCCACAAAGGTTAGAATGTGTTTCTCCTGAAAGTTGTACTAGTAAATCAGGTGGTACAGCTCAAATGAGTATTGGGTGTATCGAAGTGGTTAGGTTAGCTGGTTCAACAACCAAGGATGCTAATGGCAATTGTGAAGTTAAGTCATCTGATGCACTCCCAGGAAGTGGACTAAGCACTGAGGTAGCTGACATGCAGATTAGTGAACCGGGCTTTGTTGACACCACACATGATATGTTGAAATCAAGGAGTGTTGAAGTTCCAAATGAGGTAAGCTGCTGAACCAGTGGAGGAACCTTTGGAAGTTGTTTGGTTCATGTGAAGTTCTTTAATTAGAAGTTGGCGATGCGTTTCAGAATGGAGTTCTCAATGGGGACAATGCTCAGGATCTGGCTTTAGATTGCTTGGAAAGTACACAAACGGAATCTACTAACAGCTTGTCAAACTATAAAGAGGGAGACAATGATACGGATCAGCGACTAGACAAAGAATGTAATTTCATCCCAAGGGCTGAATGTTCAGATTATGTACCAAATGCCAGCTCCCAGAACCTCAATTGCGAGGTGAGTTATTTCATTTGAGGACTTTTTTGGATTAGGATCTATTGTGGATGACAGTGAAAAAACTGGAAGTCTGGGAGATAGTGAGTCAGGGATCTTTGCAGGGTGATGTTTGTGTGGCTGATCCAGATCAGTTCTGAAGAGTGGGTGTTTTCTTGGAAATAGAGTATTTCAAAATATTGGGGCTCAAGAATATAAGGTTTTGAAGTTTCTAATCTCTTTGTTTTCTCGGTAATAAAGACTATCTGATCTTATAATAATACTTTTCACCTCATCCTTATTTGCATTATGCCTTTATGGAAGCTACCATATTTCATGGGTTTTCAGTATAAATAGAGTATATATGCTTGTTCCTTTGGACTTCTTTGATTTGATATTTTTTCTTCTTACTTTTGTTATAGCTTTGCTAGCATATTATAGACATTTCAGATTGCAGTCTGTCCCTTTTCTCTTCCCATCTTGTTGGGTCTTCTTCCTATAAACAACTGTTTTTATCTTGTATATTCCTGTTTCTTTCAAGATAATTTAACTATCAATTTCCATGGTAATTGAATTTCTTAGTGAGTTTTCTGACTGGTGAATATGTGGTCGCAGGTCTTGCACCACTATACGTGCTATGTTTCCAGTAACTGTGCTTAAGAACCTAACTTGTTTTGTGTATAGAGGGGCTCAGAGACCAGACCTTCCTATTTTTTCATTTTATAAGTTTTTTGTTTAATACTTTTTTCCCTAATTGTTATTATTCTTTCTATTTTCTATATTGTGTATAGCCAGATGTCAGACTCGGAAGTGCTGTATAAATTGAAAATGGGGATAGGTCAGAATCTTTGCAGAACTTGTGAAAAGCATGCTTTTCAACTCTTGGCGTGAATCATGTTTTCATACTGTGCTCTTTGGTTTTGGTTTTGTAGGAGGATGAGTTTGGAGTGAATCGCCTGATATTTGGGAGGTGAATGGCTGAAATTGCTGCTCATGCTGCTACCCTGTGCTATGTTGTGGCTGTTGCTGTGCCGAGATCCTCTGAAGTGAAGGGGACTAAGGTTATAATTGAACGTGAGGAGCTGATACAAATGATGGGCAGTGAAAGAGATTTTTGAGTTTGGCGTATGGCATTGCGATGGATGGTCGTATGTGTACATAGATGAACAGCGTCCGCTTAAAAATGTGGTCACATCCTGTTGTGTGTGAAACATGGGCTCATCTCATCTTCAGAGCTGTGCATTGTCTCATAAACCTTAAGATATTTACTTCTCTGGATTTTAAAAGAGTGGGAACTTTGTTGTTTGCTTGTGATGTGGATGTGATCGATACGTTATGTAAATGTAACAAATAGCTATTTCGGCTAGGTTATTTAGAAGAGAAAACGGTAAAACAAAAATACTTTGGCGGCAGAATAGGGTATTCTTCCTTATCTGTCCTTGCTTTGAAAGTTACGGTGGGGAGGGTTATCCTGTCAATGGGGGGATTCGTTGGTCTTTTAATTTAGTGAACAGTTGTCTTGTGAAACTGGTTTCTTTCATTAGTGTTCTCACACGGTTTTCTTTTATGTTTGCGTAATTAATCTGCTTGTTGTTTATTTTGCTTCAGAGTATGGGTAATAATCATAATGAAGCAGGGAATTGTTCTGGGTTATGCTGATCACTTGGACAATCGTATTGATTAAATAAAGTCCCAATATGTATAAGTTATTACCCATGTTTGCGGGTGAGTAGGATTGAGTTAATCATATCCAAAACTTGCATGCCTTCTCCAATGAAAGGGTTGAACGATGGTATACACAATAAATTTATACAGCTCACTTTCATTTGTAATTCAAATTTTTGTAGTACTCACATTGAATTATATATCACGCATGATTTACTCCCCGTACAAGCTTCTTTCCTCATTTTTACATACAACATTACTCTCCTTGTAACTAGAAATGTACCTTGTGTCACCAATATGAGTTATTGCTTGCAGCGTTACTCCTTGTAACTATAGATGTACCTTGTATCACTTGTATCACCAAGAAGAGGAGCGATATCAAACTTGTTTCCCACTCTTCTACATGTAGAATCTGAATGACAACATCGTTGAAGAATTTGCAAAATCTCCTTTGTCGAAGGCCTAGTTGAGGGTAAAGAACTTGTGCAAAGGAGAGCTAATTTGAAGACACTCGTCATTTGTATCGTATAACGTTCATCTTTGATATTCTCATCGAATGCATCGGTAAGACTCTTTCCTTCACTAAAATGATCCCATGCCCATTCAACTAGGCTGCATGCATGCTCACCTCCTTTATTAGGTTTTCTTCCTGTCACAAGCTCTAAGAGCACAACCCCAAAGCTATACACATCGACCTTCTCGTTAATCTTTGTCGAGTAAGCATATTCTGCAATGCAAGTGAAGCATATAAAATAAACTTAGTTGATTATCAATATAAAAATTATTGTTAGTGGCCATTTGACATTGTTTACCTGGTGGAATGTAGCCAAAAGAGCCTGCTAGAGCAGACATGGTGTGTGGTTCACTGAGGTTTGCCAACAATTTGGCAAGACCAAAATCTGCTATTTTAGCTTTGAACTCTGAGTCCAACAATATATTGCTAGACTTGACATCTCGGTGGATGATTGGGGGTGAACATTCATGGTGCATGTAGTACAAACCTTGTGCAACCCCAATGGCAATATTCAACCTCATTGGCCAACTTAACCCGGAAGGTGATGTTTTCTTCTTTCCATGAAGCCATTTGTCCAGGCTCTGATTTTCCATGTATTCATAAACAAGAAGTTTGGAGTCCTCACTAGCATAACAACACAAAAGCTTCACTATATTTGAGTGCCGAATGTTACCCAGGATTTTAACCTCAGCCAAAAACTCTTTCTCCAACTTGTCATCCACATCCTTGCGATTCCATATCTTCTTCACCGCAACATACTCACCCAGACGATTTGAAGCAATCCGGTAAACTTTCCCAAACCCTCCGCTTCCTATGAGGTTATTGTCTGTCAAACTTGAGAGGAGGTTTATTTCCGTGAGATTAAGCCTCTGGAATGATGTGACTTTCCACGTTGCAACCTTATTATGCCTATAATGTCTTTTGCCCCATTGTGTTTTTAATGTATAGAAGACCAAGGAGGCTATGGCCAGCAACACAACGATGATGGCGGCCAGAATCAGGGCAAGTGATTTTGAAGATGAATGGCTAAAGTGTGGCATGGTTTTGGTCAAGCAGTTAGGAAGGTTGACGTTTGGATTGTAAGCACACAGATGAGGGTTGTTCAAGAAGCTGTTTTCAAATGCGTGGTTATTAAACTCATCAGGGATTTTCCCATATAGCAGGTTTGAGGACAAGTTGAGAAAAACAAACCTCATTCTATCAAACTGAGGTGGGATTTCACCTGATATGTCATTTTGAGACAAGTCCAAGTAAGCCAAGCTAGGAAGAGCAGTCATAGCAATAGGGATCTTGCCAGAAAGTTTGTTTCCTGAGAGTGTCATAGTACTCAGTGATTTCCATGAAATAATCTCAGATGGAAGTGCACCAGCAAGTTTGTTACCATCAAGCATGAGAGTACTAAGTCGAGAAAGAAATGTCAATTCCCTCGGAATTTCACCTGAAAGCATGTTGTTTCTCGCATCAAAATACACCAAATTTGCTGCCGAAGTAATCCCAACAGATAATCGACCCGAGAACTTGTTGTTCGCGATCTCAATCCTCGTTGTGTTCCAAAACACTTTACTTGGAAGAGACCCGGAAAATGAGTTGTTGCTCAAAACCAATGAAGAAAGGTTCCTTGAAGTCCACAAACCCAAAGGAACCTCCCCGGAAAAATTATTATTAAAAACCTGAACTGTGGTGAGGGAAGGACAATTCCCAATCCACTGAGGCAAAAAGCCGCTAAAATTGTTGGAAAAAGCCACCACACCAATGAGAGCACCACCTGCACACAAATGCTGCGGCAACTCACCACTGAGATGATTCTCTGAAACCTCAATCACAACAAGCCTCGAATGCAAGCCTAGCTCTGGAGGGAGTGTTCCACTCAAGCTATTGTTGAAAACCCTGAAATACTCGAGACTAGGAAGTAGGCTTAAACTTGTGGGAATCTCACCATACAAGTGATTTGAATACAAGTGCAAGGTAACCAAACTCTTCAAGTTTCCAAGCTCTCGGGGTATGGAACCCGTCAAAATGTTGTTAGCGAAATCAAGTTCGGTTAAATTCAAACCCTGCTTCGTAGGACTAGGTATTGCACCCGACAACCTGTTAAAGTAGAGGTACAAGAACTTCAACTTCCTCAGCGAAAACAAACTCCGGGGAATGCTCCCTGTTAGGTTGTTCCACGACAAATCCAACCGTTCCAGATTCGTGAGAATATTCCCGAAATATTCTGGAATCTCTCCCATTAAGTTACACCGCGTCATCCACATGATCCTTAATTTTCTTAACCTGGCAAAGTCCAAAGGGATTTTCGCGCGTTTGAGCTTAGGGTTATAAGCCAAACCCAAGATTTCGAGATTGGACAAGTTTCCAATTTCCCTGGGGATGATTCCGTTGAAGTTGTTTTTGTAAAGGAGAAGTGTTTGCAGCTCCGGTAGGTTTCCGATGGCCTGCGGGATCTCGCCGGAGAAGTAGTTGCTGCCGAGGTTGAGATAAGCGAGCGTTTCGAGGCGGTCGACGTCAGCGGGGATTGGTCCGGCGAGGTTGTTGTCCGACAGGTCGAGGTGCCGGAGGTTGGAGCAGTTGTACAACGATGTCGGGAACTCGCCAGAGATGAAGTTGCTGGAGAGGTCGAGCTTGAAGAGGTGTTTGAGGTTGCAGATTGTGGAAGAGAGGTTCTTGGTGGTGGTGGTGGTGATGTTTTTGCCGGAGAGGAGAAGCCTCGTGACGGAGCCGGCGACGCAGCGAATCTCCGCCCAGTCGCACGGCGCCGACGGTGACGGTATCCATGACCGGAGCGACGGTGGATCGCCCAGTTCATGTTTGAGGGTGAGTAGGATTGTTTGTTCCGTATTTTCTGATTGTGAAATTACTTGAAAGGGTACTATGACACTGAGCAACAAGAGCAAAAGAAAAGGAAACTTCAGCATGAAGAGGGGTATTTTCGACATTTCGGACTTTCAGTTAGGGATTTTGCCGGGAAAACGTGACCCTCAAAATTCCAACATGGGTGTGTGTGTGTATTTTCTATATGAGATGTTTCATGTTTGTGAGATGTGAACTGAGTTTTTATATTGAGGAAAATCACGGGAAAAATATTATACGCACTAACAATGAACTTTAATTACACGGGGTGATGCTGAAAATGATGGAAGCAAGACAAAAAATCTATTGCTTGATTAAACTTAAAGAGTTTCATTCAAACACGACTGATAAGGATATTGTGATGGCCTTTGCTGGATTTTTCCAGTGGATATCTTTGGTTAGTTAAAACTACACGATTGAAAGGACTTGCCATCATGGTTTCTTTCTTTTTCTTTTTTTTTTTCCATTCATTACCATCAATATTGATTCTCTAAAAAAATAATCTTGTTTGAATGATTTCATTGGGTTCGATAGAATGAAAAAGAAAATAGAATTGAAAAGAATTTTTTAATTAAAATAAAGTATAAAAATAAAATTCATACCAAATTTTAAAACTTTATTCTCTTTTCTCTCTTCCTTTTCCCTGCAATCGAACTCTCCATCAAAGTGGAATGGGCCACAAAGGATGAAGGAAAGTTGAAAGTTAGTCAACAGTACACGAGAGAATATCTTTTTGTTACTAGACTGAAGCACGTTACCTTGACACTTTGTAGTTTCTACTTTTTAGCACAAACAAATGTTTTTTTTTTTTTTTGAAAGAATATAGATTCATGATGGGATAAAACTTATACGTAATATCATATATTTTTGACGTATTAGTAATAGAGTTTTTCTTTCTAGCTCATATAATAAAAATGTCATTGTTAAAAATTTATATTATTTATTGAAATCAACTTCAAATTTGATTAAAAATGTATGGAGACACTCGTGATGTTTTACTTAAATTTTTTATTCAAATATAATTTACTTAATTGCTCAATAGTCTCATTAAAAATAGATTATATCTTTAAGCAAATTTTTTTTATGTCGAAAATAAGTTTTTTTTTTTTTTATAAATATTTC
>PYAF01002518.1:2480361-2504612 GCA_007407185.1 Glycine tomentella | reverse complement strand
TAGATTAAAAAAAACTAAAGATTTTAATATGTGATTATTGTTTCATTTATCATTTGTAACTATATGTAGAGTACAAGTTTAATAATTTTTAAAAAATTACTACTCTCTTTGTTTCTTTTCATAAAACTTTATTAACTAATTTATTAGGAATAAAGAAATTAGTTAGTTGTATTAAATTTGTGTTAAATAATATTATCTTTGTTTTTTAATAACTAACCTTTAAGATTTAATTTGTTTGTGCAAATCAAGGAAACTAATAGTTTTTTTTTTATAATTTTGATGAAATTTCAAAAAAATGAAAAACTAAATTTAAAAAAAGTTAAAATTTTTTGACAGGTCAAACTTTTACCTAAGACTAAAAATCAAATTTTAAAAAATTTTAGGAAATAAAAAATTTAATTAATCCTATATTTTAAGGAAAGCACGATCAATCTCACAATAAAGTTCTACATATCGAATAAAACATCATTTCTGAAAGGGAAACCAATATCTTTCTCAATATTCCTTAAATATTATAGAAGAGTACTAAAAAGTAAAAATACACTTTTTATCAAAGAACTCCGGAGTTTGATGAAGTTAATGAAACACAATAGATGATGGGCAATGAAAAAAGTTGTTGGTCGACCAATTTTTTTTTTTTTTTTATATATATATCAGCGGTCGACCAAAGTAATACCTAAAGGAAGAAGGGGATAACCTCACAGTTATTAAAAGTTATAAAATTATACTATTAAAACATAAAGAGTAATAATTATAAATATTTCCTATCTCTAAAAATATTCACACTTTACATGTAATATAGTGATTTATATGTATATAACGTCAAAAAATTTAAAACATGATTAAAAAAACAAAATTATTTTAATATTTTAAGGATGAATATTTTTATTATATTTTATAATATTATAGTAAGTTTGTATTCATTTATTTAATAAAATTTATTTAATTAAATATTTCCTTGCGAATATTTTGATTATAATTTTTAAGCTGTTAATTGAAGTATGTAGGAAAAAAATTCTTTATTAAATATAATCACAACCTAATATTATAAATATTAAATTGAAAAATCTGCTCAATATTAAGAAGAATTTATTGAAAAGTGATTCAATTATCAATATTTATTATTATACAGCTAGATATTTATGCTTATAATTTAAAATATTAAAAGTTACATATATAGTGGGACGATACAATGATTATATTTATAGGCAAGTGTGGTGGCATTACATAATGGGAATCTGGATTTGCTGTTCTCCCTAGTTCATATATTCATTCACACCGACCACATGAATTGAAGTCGTTAGATTATAATTGGACACATATATTTCAATTAAAAGATAAATTTAAAGCACACCTTTAAAATCTAAACCCTTTGATCTTCATCCAATAAGTTCGATTTAGTGACTACATTAATGCACGAAATTTTCAATTACAGAAAATCCGTTGACCACACATGGTGCATGAACAGAGGAACATTATTCAGTAGTAGAAGAAGAAGAAGAAGAAGCATTAGCGCGTGCAATTTGAACGGTCACAATGAAATGCTTCTGATTGACATTGATAGAATTTTGTAAACTGCATTGGTGGGAGGGAGATTCGAATAAAACAACACGAACGAAGCACGAACTAATTAAAGTAGAGTGGAGAATGGCTCCAACATTTCAGTGTCCCATTCGACGGCCTTTCCTTATTATTTTTGGCTACAGTGGAATACCTTGATCTTAGCCAAAAGTAGAGAAAGGTATGGTACAGTGAAATACCTTTTTTCTTACTTTCATAATTATTATTTGATAAAATAACTAAATAACTAATTGTTTGTTACTACTAACAATTTGTTATTTTAATATTAGAATAAAATCAATTTGTTATTTTAATATTAGGATAAAATTGATTTATGTTGTAATCTTATTTATATATTACTCATTAAATAAATTCAAATTGTTAATTCAAAAAATACTTTCAATTAGCAGTTTGAATTCATTTGACGAGTTAAAGATCGAATATATAAATCAAGATTACAATATAAACTAATTTTATCCTAATATTAAAATAATAAATTAATCTTATCTTAATATTAAAATAACAATATGATTCTATCATAATAATAACTTGTTAACAAGTGAGGTCTTTTCAACTAATTTTTTTAAATATCAAATCTATAAAATTAACATTAAATAAATTATTTTTTCTTTAAAAAAATACCCTTAACATCTTCTTCAATTCTAATAAAAGAAAAAAAATTCCCATTAATTTTCAATATTTATAATATTTTGCTAAAGTGAAGCATGAGCGTATTGAAACTAGGTTGTTCGCGGTTTGGATTGAATCGGTTTTGAAGCAAAAAACTAACTGATCCAATCCCTTCGGTTTGGTCATTTGATCATCCATTCGATTTGAAATTTTTTTCAAATTCGATCCAATCCAATCCAATTTTTTTGGGTTTGGGTTGGATCGATTTTCAGTTTTTTAAAAAGTCTAAAAATAAAACTTATGAGACTTATTTTTATCAAAATAAGAAGTATCTAGCATAAACAAACACATTCATTGGCAAAAAACAAACACCATTTTCTAATTTTCATTGGACAAACACGTTCATTGGACAAAATAAGGAGCAATGTATTGAGTTTTTATTTTTGGGCTATGATGGGGAATAGGCCCAAGTACATAAAGGGTAAGGTATGGTTTATAATTGGATTGGTTTGGATTGGATTGGTTTTCACTAGTCAATCCGAAAACCGATCCAATCTAGTGAAAATTTTCGATTTTTTTTTCGGTTTTCGATTTTTCATTTTTCGATTATTTTGGTTATCGATTTTTCGGTTCGGTCACCGCGATTTACATCGGTTTGAATCGGTTGATGATCACCCCTAATTGAAACTATGTCGCCAAGGTAACCAATCAAAGCGGCGTCGTTTACCACTCTATCAATTTCAGATTGTATGTGTTTGTAAATTGGTGGCAGGCGAAAGCAATCATAAGACTCGCAGATAATATGGTGTCAGAATACGGGCTTTTGACGCATCAGGTGTCCTTTTTTTATTTTATTAACATTTGCAAATAAATTTTAAATTAATTATCAAAAAAACATAAGCCCTCATAGGACTTTTGAGTCATAATTTTATTTTATTTTTTTTAATTTAAAAGGGATAATTATCAATATTTAATTTTTTTTACTACTTCAATGTATTTTTTTTTTAATTTATGACTTCAAAGTCGTAAATTTTTTTATTTTTTTTTGTAATTTTAAACAAAAGTCAAAAATATATTTATGACTTCAAAGTTATAAATATAATTACGACTTCTTCAATTTTTTTTATATTCACTGTTGGAAGTCGTAAATATGTTCATGACTTTCATATTTTCAATCTTTTTTTTTACGATTAAGTTTTTTTTATTTCCACTGTTTAATTTTTTTGGTACGCACAGTTTTTTTTTTAATTCTTAAGTTTTTTAAAAATTGTAAATAAATTTTTAATTTAATTATTTAATAAAAATAAATTTTTTATTTTTGTTTAATATTTTCATAATTTTAGTATATTTATTTTTAAAATATTTTTCATTCAATTATTTGAACCAAATATAAATTGTTTTAATGAAACATTGAATTGCACACATAATTTTTTTTGTTTTTCTTCTTTTACATTCAAATTAAACATGATTGAAATTTTTAAGCATAATTACATTAAAATCATAAGAAATATTATATATTAAAAAATAACTAATAAACAAAATCAACTTAAAATAAGACACCCAACTGTGTCAAGGTGACTTAGAATAAAGTTTACACTAAAAAAAATTGAAAAGTGGAAATAAAAAAAAAACTTAATAGTAAAAAAAATTGAAAATGTGGAATTCGTATACATATTTATGACTTCCAACAGTAAATATAAAAAAATCTGAGGAAGTCATAAATATATTTATGACTTTAAAGTCGTGAATATATTTTCCACTTTTGTTTAAAATTGTAAAAAAAAATTTCTTACAATTTTAAAGTCATAAATTAAAAATAATTACATTGAAGTTGTAAAATCTTTTTACGACTTCGGTTTAAAAATTAAAAAAAAAAATCTGTGACTCAGTAGTTGTTGTAACAGTTGTTACTATTTACCATTTTTGATAATTAATTTAAAAACTATCCTTAAATGCTAATATATATATATATATATATATATATAAATAAAATAAAAAAAAAAAAACCCTTTCACCTTGGCCTTGAGAATGAACTTGGCTGAGTAACCAATTCTTTTTTTCATTTAGCTTGATGTCTGGGATTGGCCTATAGTTTAATTTACAATACATTATAAATTGTTTTAGGGATCCCACTGTGCTGCAAGACGTGCTGCTAGTTTTGTGCGAGGAGATGATGTCCTTCGAGTGGGTGATGCTGCACCAATGGCATATATTGAGCGAGTACATTACAGCTTATTTTTTTATAGTCTAGCTTTAGACTCATTTTTTAGGTTTTGTTATTTGGGTAACCCCACTTGATTTCACTTAAAAAGTTATTGTTTTCTCATTGTTCTTGATGTTGCCTTCTGTCTAATATATTTTGTTGTAGTTTAATCCTTCAAATGTTAGAATTATTGAAATTGAAACTTTGTATTAAAAAAATTATATGCTTTGAAACAGATTTATTGACAAAGAAAATGAGCTTAGGCAGTCAAAGCTACCAACTCCTCAGGCACCACAGAGAGCACCTCTTGATCCCTGGACGCGTTCTCGTCTTAGCAGGCAATTTGCACCTCCTAAAGAGGACAAATCTGGTTCTGATTTGTGATTAATTAAAATATAATGCCGATCCCCATAGAATGAGTTATATGAATTTTCGTCTTGCTTACTGACATCTGGTTTGAAAAAAAAAATATTCTCTCCTTGAGGAAAATGTTCATTGCTATGTAAAGTTAATTCAACCAAAACTGTAATTGAGAAACAAAAAGAAAAATCTCAGAACGCCTTTGTTGTAATCGCTGAAAGACAATGAAATGTTAAAGCAATCGTCTTGTCCACGACTTGATGACTTCAGAAAAATTTGATCCCCCTCTTTTGGGTATCTTGAGCCGAAATCAATAACTTATTATGCAATCTTGTATTACGAAGAAGACCAAGCTTGAAGAACTGATCAAGAAAAGGAAAGGTTCTTGGGTTCTAGTCCTTGAAGAATTTCGGCTTGTTAAGAAATATATATAGAACTTTCACTCAAGATCAAGTTAGATTTTCAATTGATCTGAAGTGAAAGGTTTATATACATTTCTTTATTTATAAACATTAAAGAGGGGGTGTTTAAATTAATCAAGATGGGTTATTCACACCGAGCTATAGTCAAAATCGGGTTGATGGTAAAACCCTTTAGCCAAGGCAAATTTTGTATTTATTTATTCGTTTGGGTTTTCTTAATTTGATTCAGAAGACCCATTTACATCCAAGGGCTTCTTAACTTGAGGGGAAAAGCACTAGTTTCAGGTCTGAATTTTTTATTAGGGCCTCATATTCAGATTGCATAGCAGAACGCCACTAGGGGCTGGCCAAAGCTTGAATAATAGTTGTGGTTCCAATTGAGTGAGAAGGCTATATAGTAATATTTATGTAATCAAGGTTACCCTTGTGTATACTAGATTTGGAATGGGTTTGCATAAGGGTTATGAGAATGGCTAAGAGCATGTTTGCAAATTTGTTTGAAAAGCTCCAAACGGATATTCATACATTCCAATGCATCAAACTTAGAAGGGAAAATTTGTATCATTGGTGTTGAACGGACGTTTAGGTATATTGAACGGTTTTCATCAATTCAGAACATGCTCTAAGAATTGGTGGAGATTTAGAAGATGAAATAGGGGACGATTGAGTAGAAGAGGCATTGGAGGAGTTATTGAACATGGATGGCAAGACAACAAAGGGAATTGGTAGGAGAGACAAAATAAGAGAGGTAAGATCAAAATCGGTAGGAGAGGTGATGGAAGGATGAGTAAGAGAGAATAAGAGTAACAATCCCTCACAGCCAAGTCTGAGATTTAATTAAGAAGACAAATATCGGGAGGAAATTTTTTAAAAATTGAGTTATCCCTTGCAAGCTACTAACACCAACCAATATTTTATGTAAATGAACATGAAGAAGATTATGGAGGATGCGATTAATTAGTAGAGGGATTAATGGATGAAGCTAGAAAGATATGTGGAACTAGTGGCATTGATTAATAAACCTTGACATTCAAAGGTATTCATGTATTGGATTAATGTTGAGAACATCTAACGTCACATGATGTGAAACACTAGAGTTTGAATACCAACTTTGCATGGTCCTAGTGGTAGAACTAGAAGTTGGCTTGAGGGAGGATGTGGTGAAACCTCAAGTCTGAGTCCAGATGAGATGGGCAACTTTGTTGGTCGCGATGGAGAGAAGTTATTAGAGTTGGATCGGAGGCCATAAGTTAATTTGGATCAAGAACTAGCTCTAGATATCATATATATTAGAAACTATAGTCAAGAGAATTTCAAACCAAATTTTTAAGACTGAAAATGTTTATTTTCATAGATTGATAAGCCAATACAAATATGTTTATATATGAACAGGAGATGAGTGAGTCATTACCATATTGTTACGATAGCAATGCCTAAGAATAGATGCAGATATGCAATTATTTTAACTAACACTAATAGATTAACAGAATCTGATAAACACTAATAGTGGAGGCTGACTCATACAGACTAGCTAGTATATATACACTAATAAAACTAAAGAAAAACATAAAAGCTTAACCCAAGATCTCGAGGGATTAGACTGTCTTACATTGGAATTTATATGATAAATGATACTTGGACATCAAAATAAATTACACCATACATGACACTTATTTGTTTGAGATGTAAAAGGTAAAAGTTGGATTAGAACACATAAAAGAATTCCACGTCTAGCAAACAAAATACGATAGTAGTTAGACTTGTTCTGCTAATATAATTTTTGTCACACAAAAAATAATGTTGATATAAATATTGTATTTTATGATAATTATGCTATGCTATATATATATATATATATAAACAGATAAATATATATATACTTATCAATAAATAGTTTTATTGGTGGCATAAAAAAATTAATGTATAGTATCAATGCTTTATATTATAATTTTCTATGGTTGCTCAAGTGGTGAAGTGGGTAGAGATAGTTTATACGGGTTCTTAAATTCAAACAAAAATCAATACATTATATTATTAGTACAAATTTATACTAATATTTGAATAAAAACAATTTTTATTAGGCAAAAATTATATTAATAAGAAAAAAATCTGATAATTATCATTTTGTCTATTGGGATATGACTTTTTTTTGTAATGTAGTTTTTTTTTTATCTTTTTATTCAAAGAAAATTAATTGTGCAATAATGGTGTAAAATATCATTATTCTGTTACTGTAGCTCGGCTCGAATGGTCCGGTATTCAGGTATGCTAGAACGACCTCAAAAAAGATATCAGCAGCCATGTGTATATTGTTTAATTTGAGCAGCTTTTCCTTACTAACTGAATAACATTAAGACACAGAGACAAGGAAAATAATTAAAGACTAGTAGATCATGCAAAGATATACATAAGTCATTGCTTCGTTCATCAAATAATATTAAAAATAAAACGAAGCATAGTAATATTACAATTTTACAAATTACAATAGTGGCTTTACAATATGACAATAAAGCATGACAGAGAGTCAAAGGTGCCAGAAAATGACACTAAATTAAAGTGTGATATACCTGAAAGTAAGTCTCGCGCGAACTTCTTCTTCAAAGTCGTATGCTCTAGATTTATTTGTTGGTAAGTCCTGAAGCATCTGAAAAGGGTATTTCTTACGGCTTATTTAATCATCCATAATAGTAGTATTAGCTAGTTAAATCCAAAAATGAGGTTTAGAAGAGATTTGTTAGTTGCATTGCATGCACGTTATATTTTTATCACAATAATAAATAAATAAATGTATTAAAATATATTTTTATTTATTATTGTATTAAAAAGTACAGCTGTAAAAAAATCATATGCAAATAAAATTTTCGAGATCCAAAACAGGCCACTGTTCAAGCAATTAAGGAGGTAAAAATATGAGTTACCCCTCAAAGCTTTCTGCTGCGGAATATTCACTGAATCTGGTACATTCATTTTTCACCTTCTTTGCTCCGATGCTGTCAAAAATTGACAACTTCAAGTAAATGACTTAAGGCTTCTTTTTTTGTTGTTGTGATAAATTGAAAAGGTAGGAGAGAGAATAATGTCCAAGGCAGAAATTAAGAAATGTCTCAGGAGTCAAAGAGATGCATGTAACACTTGATTGCCGTTAAGAAAAATTAATAGTAATAGTGATAAGTACCCTTGAATTGAAACAATATATCTTAATTAAAAAACTCAATTCATTAAGGAAAAACAAAAATTATATTCTTAATCAATCGGCCGATTCTAATATTAAATTGTAATTTTCCAGCCATATTAGTATTGTGAGCCATAGGATATATTATTAAAATAATAGACCGTAGAGCCATAGGATATATTATTAAAATAATAGACAATAGAGATTAATTATCGGTTACTGATTCAGACTATTTTTAAAAAATGTACGGAGTGAGATATCTACGCGCAGATTCTTAATAAAATCTTAATAAAATTATTATTTAATTAACACACACATAATATACAAATTAATATAAAAATTAACTACTTTATTTCATTTTTATTAATTAACACACACATAATTATTAACATAATATACAAATTAATATAAAAATTAACAAATTAATATATGTATTATAATTTTTAATATAAAAATTTACAAATTAATAATCTATTAATTTTGGCTATATAATTTTATTAAAAAAATTATATTTAATAAAAATGTTAAGATATTTATTTTATAAAATTAAATTTAAATGAAAATATTTAAATATATTTATTGATATTAACTTAGATCAAATAATTCTTAATTATATAACATATAGAATTCATAATTATATTTAATTTTTTTCAACCATTTAAAAGTCGTAAAGATATTTACTTTAAAGTCATAAATACCTTTACGACTTTAAAGTCGTATCATATATATAAAGTCATGCCAGCACCTGGGTTTTATTTATATATTTTATATAGGTTGTCTAATATATATTTTATAATGGATGCGTAACATATATATACTACAAACTTGACAGCTTATAACAATTGACAAGAATTAAATAAGGTTGTGGACAGTAAAAATTAACTATTTTATTCTATTTTAAAAATTAATTAGAGAAAACTTATTGTTAGATAAAAATATTTTGCTTTAAACATTAAAATTTTATTACTTTATTAGACTTATTGTTAGAATTTATATTCCAGCTAATTATTTATTACTTTGAACATCAAAGTTTTAATTAAATAAAACTGTAAATTTTATAATTAATTAAAATTATTATATTAAAAATATGTTATGTATAAATAATTTTTTAATCTAGTAATAATTGTCTATTAAATCAATACCCTAATTAAGAGAAACACTAATAATATTATCATTTGCCCATTAATAGTTAATGTTCATTTTTAATGCCAATTGGTCATGGACCTACACTACTGTCGTCTCTGTCACCAGTTTCCTTTTCCATTTAAAAAATTATTGCCTCCTCCATTGGTGCCCCTGCAACGCGTTATTCTTGCTTGCTGTGTACTAACAAATTAAGTAAAAAAAAATGTTGAATGAATAGAAGCCCAAAGTCGTGAAGGCATTTACGACTTTAAAGTCGTAAATTCCTCTACAACTTCCAAATGCATTTTTTTTAAAAGAAATGAAAAATATTTAAATTATTAGTAAAGTAATTAATAGGTACAATGATTTAAAAATATATGTAAAATATTAAACCAAAACAAAAAATTTAAATTATTAATGATAGTAAAAATTAACTACTTTATTTCATATTAAAAATTAATTGTAGACAAAATTAACTGATCAATTGCAATTTTTAAAATAAAATAAATTAAAATTACAAACTAAAATAATTAAACCAAAACAAAACAAAAATTAAATAAAATAAAACCCTAACTCATAATTTTATTACAATGATTTCAAAATATATACAAAATATTAAACCAAAATAAAAATAATTTAAATTATTAATAATCAAATAATAAAAATTAACTACTTTATTCTATTTTAAAAATTAATTAGAGAAAAAATTAACTCATTTGGCCATTTTTAAAAATAAAAAAATAAAATAAAAAATAAAAAATTAAAATAATTAAACTAAAATCCTAAAATAATTAAACTAAAAAAAACCTACACATTAAAAAGTCATAAATTCTTATACGACTTCGTAATTTACACTTCAAAGTCGTAAATTCTTATATGGCTTCTAATAAATTATTTTTACTCATTTTTATTTTTTTTCATTCTAATCGACAACCATTTATTTTCGATAAAGTTAATATTTAATCCGTGAATTCTTATTTCTTCTTCTTGAACTTCACGTTAGAATTCACTATACACAACAACAAAAAAGTGCAAATTAAAGACCTTATCAAAGAGTGAACTTCGTATGAAGACGGCCTGTTGTCTCAACGTAGTCTTGTCCATGTCTTCTTTTCTGGAGAGTGGTAAAAGTTTTAGACACAATCAAAATCAAAGTGGGCAACAAAGAAAAAGAAGGGTCAAGTAATAAGTGTATGGGTTTGTTCACTTGTTCAGATGGCTAACTACGAGGATGTGGCAAGTAATATTTATAACATTGGGATGGGAGATACAGTATCAGTACACTACATCTAATGTGATGATTGGAAGGAGAAAAAAAATCAGAGAATATTATTTACTAATCATTCATCCTTCTCCCCCTTGTCTTTCCTCTCGTAAAAGCAACTACAGATTCATTTTTGTCCTCTTATAAATTGACTGCTCTAAAGTAATAGATGGCGAGATGCAATTAAAAGGAATATATTTTAAATATACTAGATTCATGCAACTAAAGTCGAAGAAGCTACCAAAATTGTGTTTACGAAGCATCATCCCAATGGGTAGGCTATATATATTAATTATCAACACTTTTTTTTTTGGATGAATCAAAGTATTTTTCGGTTAATTAAAAACAATCAAAAGCTTAATTAATCTCATACTAAGAAAAATATGTGTAATTATATGGTATAAAAATATTCCATATATACAATTGCTTTCGCATTGAACTAATAATTTTTGTTATTATAATCTTTAGCTAGCAAAAGTTAAACTATTGATATAAATATTATATATATATATATATATGTAAAAATATATATTATGACACCAATATATATATATATATATATATTATTAACACAGTGTAGTAAATTATGTTATAACAGATAGTTTTGCTGGTATATATATAATTTAATATTATTTTGGATTTTTTTGATCAAACTCTTGACTTGTTTATTTCTCTTGAAATCTTTTCAATGTTTCTTTTTAGTTTACCTATCACGTGCAGTGATCCAAAAGATTTATTTAATAGGATAAGAAATAATTTATAATATTTTATAAAAAAGATAAATATTGTAAACTTTTATAAAATAAGTAATATCATAAAAAAAATCAAAATACTCAAATTATGTGTGAATATTAATTAGTGAAGTTGAAATATTAAAAAAAATAGTAAAATTAATATCCATTTTTTTATTATGCCCTAATAGGTAAATCCGTCACTCACCACTTGACTCATGGCTCACAGTAACCATCAAATTGCTTCTCTCGCTGGCTGATAAAAAAATTTGATTTTTCTCGCCATTAATTCTACCACAGTACCACTGTACGTATAAGACATTTTTATGTTTACAGGTACATATTTAAGTTTTATTACTCATCTCACACATTTATTGACATAAACATTTGAGTGTTTGTGCAAGTATTTACAAGTCTCATCGCTCGCCGGAGATCGCTTGATCGCCTCGCGTGTCCACCATGCTCGGAGACAAATATATTATGAATACATTAAATGGTATTATGATAAACATAATGTAAATTTACAATAACTATACTAATAAAGTCAATCCTAATTCTTAATACTTTTATCAGTTAACAAATGATATTTTTTTTCCATCAAAAAGAAAAAACAAATATTATTTTTTAGTCATATTATCATTAGACCAATATTTTTAACACAAATTTCTATTTAAATTAAACCCAATTTTGATATACAATGAAATGACATATTTCAATTTTAATTTGATGTACTGTAAATATAAAATCATTAATTTAATCTTATGTTAACATATTATTCAATGTCTTTTATTATGTTTAATTAACATGTCGACTAAGTCGATGATTGCTCAAGTTTAATAACAATGTTATTTTTATTTGATTTTATTTTTACACAATGAAATATCATATTTCAATTTTGACGCACTGTAAAAAAGAATTTTGACAAGTGATGCACTGTAAATGTAAAACCATTAATTCAATCTTTTGTTGACATATTATTTAATGGTTTTAATTATGTTTGATTAAATAATATACCAACACATATCATTAAATGTAAGAGTATTTTTTTGAATTAATAGTGTATTAAAATAATATACTTTTAAATTTTATAATTAATAATATTCCAATAATCTTCTTAGTTATTAGATAAAAAGCATATTAAATATATTTTATACTCCTAAGGCTTTTATTACCATTATTAGTTATTATTATCTATTATAATATGATAGTTATCTTAGTGGAAGAAATATTCGGTTCCAAGTCAATGTATCTTCAAAAATGTTAATTATCAATAGACACCATCAACAACAATAAAAAAATCTATTGAAACTTTGTATTAACAGTTTTTCTTTTTCTGAGGTACGTAGTTAAAATCAAAGTCGGAGGGTGCAATGCAATCAACAACTACTTAAAGATTTACATGAAGTTACTTTGGTAGTTTGGTTAATTTCAGCGATCAAATCATTTTCATTCTTTTATTATTTAGGGGCAATCGTTATGTGGTGATCGGAAGGGAGAGTTCCCCATTTTCCATTTTCCTTTATTATTATCCAAATAAGGCTTTGAGAGAGAGAGAGAGAGAGAGAGAGAGAGAGAGAGAGAAGTCGTTTATATTATAAATTTGACAGTGCTATCGACCAAAGCAATATATATATATAATATTTTTTCATATATAATATTCAAAGTTTAAGATTTCGTTTAAGAAAAATCAAATATATATTTCCTGAACAAACAATCCGTTTATACTTTGAATTTGGTTCTTGTCAGTAGCTCATTACAAAGATTGTGATTATCGAGCTATTATTCATTATATAAGTATTATAATCACCTATTTTTAGTGACATATTAGCATGAAAATAATGTATCACAACAATTCCATATGATTGTAAAACAGTAAAGTAGAATAATATGAAAGTGAGAATTAAGAGCAAATAGGGGGATATAGGTACAGAATATAAAATGAGATATTTTAATTCATCCTTTCATTTGATAAAAAATAAAATTTAAGCAAGAATATATAAAAGAAAGGATGAAGAAGGTGCCCACTACATTTTATCTGTCTATTAATTATAGAATATTGATGACAAGAACACTTTCGTTTGTAAACTAAGGTAGATGCCGCTGAAACTATATTCTCGTGTTGTTGCTATAGTGAGGGTGGTGATGCTTATATGTGGAGGTAATTAGTTTCAGGGGTGGTTCGAAGACATAAGATTGATTTAATGGTTAATGAATGATGAAGGGAAAAGGAAGAGATCCCAAATTTAAATCCACCTAACTGACATTTTTAATAAAATTAATAAATTAATATTTATTGATAAAGAAAAACAGGCCTGGTTCAATTTGGTTTTGTAACCTGTATATGTAGGAAGCCTAAGTTGGAAAACTCGTTTGTAGGTTAAATTTTACTACCGACAACGTGAGTTAACAGTCATGTAAGGTTGTGGATGGTGCCTAGCACAGTTCCAATTAATTCACTTGATTAATATATAAGAAAAAATATTTCTTAGACAACCTTTAATTGTTTATAACTTGAGAAAGAAAGGAAGAGAAAAAAGATGAGTAATTGATTACGTAATGTGATAAGAAAAAAAAAAAAAAAAGATAGAGAGAAAAGAGAGTTGTGAATTGAGTGTTGAAAATTTTGTTGTCAAAATATAATCACTCAATATATAATTCATTTTGCTATGAAAAAGAAAGTATGCTTTCGTTTCTTTATTGTAATCTCATATATCGAACGTACGACAACATTTTCATTTTCATTTTGCTGCTTTTTCCCTAAAGGTGCTTGCTCTGTTCTATTCCCAGAATAGATCTAGTGAGATAGGGAAACAAGATGAGTAGTTCAGATACAATAAATATCTGTTATTGTAAATCCAAAAGATGGTCTATTAATTTCAGTTTTGAAAATAAGCTATGAATTAGTATGAGTCTAATTGCACACCAAAATTTATTTCATGTGTATGTGCATTGCATAACATTTATCTATTTCGTATACATGAATCGCATACTTGCTGATCTTTATAGGCAAGATATACCCATCCCCACATA
Organism: Glycine tomentella; assembly: GCA_007407185.1. Lineage (NCBI taxonomy): Eukaryota > Viridiplantae > Streptophyta > Magnoliopsida > Fabales > Fabaceae > Glycine > Glycine tomentella. The sequence goes on along the minus strand of PYAF01002518.1, from coordinate 2,490,115 downwards.
AGAACTGAAATAGCATAAACATTACATCAATTTTTTTTTATTTGCATAGGAGAATTTTACTTTAAATAAACCAATGGTGGAACCTGGTGCGTCTTTTTCCAGTTCGTCCCTACCTACACAAAGTCAGCACTGTTTTTTATAGAGACACGTCATTTATTCTTTTGGTGCCCATTAAGAAAAGAGAACGATTGGAAGCATACATTTTGCAATGCCATTTCTCTCTAATGGTTGCTGCAGATGCCCTATGCCCCTTTCACATTCACATCTATTCATCGAACTAATTCTGTGGTGCGTCAAAAGACTCCTTGCTGTATATCAAACAAACAAACCAAAATCTCCTGGATAAGAAATGCACGTGCTATGTATAATTGATTGGAGGAATTAATTCTGTCTTGCAGTAAGTATTCGATGTTGATAAGAATGCTACCATGGCTTCATTAAACCTTCTATCAAATGTTACACCTTCAAAATGGCATATGGTTAACAAAAGTTACAAATAATGGTGCTGTTAGTTTTCTCATATAATTGTTTTTATTAAGAATATTACTTATGGCATTTGCTTTAGGGGAAAACAAGCACACATTGAGTCATTGGGTTCATCTACCACCGATACCATTAACTTGGATTAAAGATACTTTTGATGTTGATTAACAAAATGAAGAATTATTAATGAAGTTCCAATTGATGAGCTAAAACAATGGGTTGTGTCATCATCAAGAGAACATGGTGGGGACAGAATTAAGATGACTAGGTCATGTGTGTCCGTCGAATACAATGGCGAAACAATTTATCAATATGCTGAATTCATTATAAAATACAAGTAAAAAATGAAAGAGATTGAAAAAATAAAATAAAAAATGAAGGCAACAACCATACTCGGAGAAATATGACGGAGATATAAAGCCCATTGCATCAAGAACTAATGGGACCTTTAGGCTTTGCATCAAATAATCTTTCCATTTCCAGTAGTCAAGTATAAATGTCCACAAGATTACTCCAAAATTTTGAGGCCGATCATGAATCATCCAAAAGTTAGCTTTTAAGTTGCGGTCTCGCCAATCTCAATTTATTTGGCATCAATTATCAGTCTCTTCAAAAATCCCATTGCTTGGTAAACATTATTAAGTGTAGAATCTGCTATATCTGCTGCATTTCTAGCACCTTGTGCCAAAACTCCATCTAAATAACCTGAATCGGACATGATTTCCTCATAGCGAACCTGCCAAAGTTGGGAACAAAACAGAGTGATAATGAAGACCCCATGCTCACTAAGAAAAAAATATCAAGGACCAACCTTTATAAGGGAAACAAACAAAATTATCTATTCAGAAGCTTAGGATATAAGATGAATTCCAGCAGTAAACAAGGAGGAAAATGTAAATCTATACAGACTAGACAGTCATTATTGCTGAATCATAAAAAATCTTACAGAAGGTAACATTTAGTGGGTAAAACCTGAATGGGATGCAAATGATCAATCAAGGCATCTGTTAAAAGAGGTTTGAAAGTGCCCCAGTTCATGTTTTGGCATTCCTGCACAACTTCCTGCATATAAAACTGGGTATCAAGTAGAATTCCAAGTGCAATACACACACACACATATTATAGCATTTCTGACCTCTTTTGTCTTTCCTGAAATAAGCTGGTATATGGAAAGAAGATTGTTACATTCAGGCCTCTCAGAGTTGTCAAATTCCAAGCTGTAAGATTTGTCATAAAGTGCACAAGTAATTTGAGAACTTACCAAACACCAAAAAGAAAGATTTATAGAAAACAAGAAAATTATGAAAAATGGAAGCATTTATATACTAAACCTCTGAGGACTAAGATCATCAATCATACAGTAATATCACAAGTACTAACCCTGCAAATGAATCAGTTTTGCAACGTTTGATCTTGTTTGCTATAAGCTACAAAACAAAATAAGCAAACTCAGCAAGAGGAAGAAAAGGAAAACTATCACAAAAGCATTGCAAATTAACCACACATAGTAGGGCGGACTAGTGGATCACATTTTCAGTCCTCTAGTATATATGGTTATCTTTTCCCAATTTATTTATTTTTAAAACAAAAATGAGAGGAAATTGTAAATTAGAGTAATAATTGTCAGAGAATTAGGGACTACAGTAGTATTCACATCCAGTGGGATATGGGGAGGATACATACAGACCTTCCCCCACAAGTTACAGGATCTGAATGCATGTCCTCTAGGTCACAACTTCATCATCACACCAAGGTTCATCCTCACACCAAGGTTCATCCTCACAAATTAAATGTGTAATCATATAAAATGGAATTTATGTCTGAAAGTGTAACTTCAAGTGAGGGCAAAACCTGGCACAGCGGTAAAGTTGTGTCTTAGTGACTTGTTGATCATGGGTTCGAATCTGGAAACAGCCTCTTTGCATATACAAGGGTAAGGCTGCGTATAATATCCCTCCCCCTAACTTGCCTCTGGGTAATGGGGTACGTAGTTTTAGTTGAAGTGTAACTTCAAGTATACTGAACCTCTCAATTCTTCCCAAATCCCAACATATGCTAGTGTGCTAAAAATATATGTCACTACCTCCATTTCTTTTCATCTGTCTTATAAGTGACCCCGTTCATATTAAAATTAAATTTTCCTATTATGCTTAATCTTTTCTATTGCTATCTCTGGAATTAATTAATTTCTCTATCATTTATTTCTCTAACACTACCTCCATTTATTCTCTCATATATGATAAATACGTAAAATATGTAAAAATTAGGTGAAAACAAAGGCACAATTGATAGGATAGTAATTAATGTTATTTTGGACTTTTAAATGAACATATAAATAAGAACAAAAAAATTCTATTAAAATGGAAAAAAAAAACAAAGGGAGTAACAACATCTTGTTATGTAGACTAGCAGTTCAAATTTCTTCAAATGATGCACGTGCAATTTATGTTGTTAGGCTTTGTAATTTCTTCAAATGATGCACATACAATTGCTGCCTCTAACATCATCCACATGAAATTCCCACATAGAATCATAGATTGCATGTAAATAGTTCAGAAAACAACCATACACTATGCACTATGCAGTAAGGCCTACAAAAAATGAATTCTTTTTACTTACATCTTTAGGATCAAGAATATTGATTCTGGATTGATCAGAAGGTGCAGACTTTGACATCTACAAAATTGAATCCATAATAAATGTAAAAATAAATTTATAAGTTCAAACCAATAAATACTGTTCTGCAGTCCAGTTCCTAAAAAATGTCACTGATAGCAGATAACCTCCTTTAATTTCTATCATCTAACACTCTGCATTCTTTGATGGTAAAATACTAACATACCAGCTGAATTTTCAAGACTTAATGATTTATAGAGCAAAATAACAGGCAGATAGTATGTACTAAAGAATCAGATACAGAAGTGTTGTTTCTGTGTAATGTATGTACATATAAACAGGAAAAAATAGAAAACCTTGGACAGGCCATCAGTTAAGGACATTATCCGGGCTCCGGCTGGAGGTATAAGGGGTTCTGGAACCTACATCCCAGAGAGTGCTGTAAGAAAAAAAATACATTTCCATTGCATTATGATTTGTTATCTCTTTTTAATGGGATGAAATATAACTTGCCTTAAATATGGTACCACCTCGGCTGTCATATATGTACAAAATAAAAGAAAAAAGGTCAAGCCCAATAAAAAATCTATAAAAGAAGCTGAACATTCCAACCACATCTTATGGATGGTTATGTCTAGTTTACAAACAATTACTCACCCGCCTAATTTCTTCCATTTTCTTCCTCCATATAAATTATTAACCCGTTCAGCCAAGTCACGGGTCAACTCCAAATGCTGCTTTTGATCTTCACCAACAGGGACAAAATCAGACTGCAGAAGCATGCTGCAATTTATAAGAATCATTTTTATTCAAGGTAAATTTACTATAACATCAGAATGCATTTTAAATAAGTTTTTCCAAAAAATTTGAGGTTGCAAAACTAATCAAGTAAAGCCACAATCATATTAAGTAACATTAGCTTATCCATTAGGATTTTTTTTTTTTACTTTCACTACTACATACAAGGACTTATAAATTTTCACAAGGTAGTGTGTCAAAAATCACCTGATATAGAAGTATATCAGAAGCCATCAGAACAGGATAAGTCAAAAGGGCAACCCCAACTTCTTCATCTCCCTACATATCCAATTCCAAAAGAATCTATTATTTGGATAAATGAAAACATACAAGCCAGCATGAGGAGCACTGAAGAAAAACACAGGCCTGATTTAGCAAACCTACATTGGCCAAAGACAAGCTACATAGTACAATCCAACAGGAAGGAACAGACATAAATAGCATATACAGTGTTGTTAAAACTGCATGTTAGACCATGCAATCAAATGATTTTACAATTTTCCTAAAGCCTTGCAATCCAAAATGCAAGCAGAATCATACTCTGTGGAATCGTGATGAAATCATCAAGTTTGAGTGCGGAATTGTGAGCTCAGAGCAACTTACACAATTCCACCAGAAAGTGGGTACCAGTTTGGGTTTCTTAACACAAAAAGGAAAAAAAATCAGTTTTCTAAACCTAATATAATCATGTACAAACCCCACCCCAAAACAGACACAGGTTTCTGCTATCTCTTTTGACTCTCTTTTCTTCCCCAAAGGCTCCAATAGAAACCCATTGTTCTGTAACTTTTGTTCTCTCCAGTTTCACCCTAGCACTTTGGCCTGAGGCTCAGCAGAGATAAGCTCTTATCTCAAATCAAGTGCCCCTCACCATCTCTATTTCTGCCTTTGTGTTTTTATATGGAAAAAATTAGCAATTTGGTGCTAGTCTAAATATCAAAGAATTCAGTGAGAGATAAAGATATCCTTTTTATTTTCCAATTGTTCCTATAATTAAGGAATTCAACCAACTTAGAATTCAGTGATCACTGTTTGAGTTCAAAATATAAAAAGTTAAAGTCAGTCCAAAGTAAATCTTCTGTTTGAATCCTATTCCCAATGTTTGTTTAATTAAAGAATCAAATTTTAAACTATCTTACTTCGAGAAGACCACTGTCAAGAAGGAAATGTACAGATAGGAATTATGAAATTAAGAAATAATAAATTAAAACTTAAGAAATCAAATTAGATCCATAAAACCAGAAAAATAATAAATGATTTTATAATACAGAAATTAGGAATTCATACAGCAATGAACGCACCGCCTTGCGAGATTTCTCTTTAAACTGTATCATTTTGTTCAGCCAACCAATTGGTGTAGTGGAACTTAGCAGCCACATCAATTCTACATGTGCCCAAACATGAGACTGTACAAATACTGAAGCCTGTATGCACAAAACAAATGTCCTTTATCCACAATGATCTTGACAGTTCCACCACAAATACTATTTCCCAAAAGGTTCGGAGCAAAATTTGCAAAGAACCTTTGAAGGATCCACTCCACATGCTAGGTAAATAGCAGCAGTTGACCTTGTAGCCTTAGATAACTGTTGGGTGTAATATGGTAATGTGATCTGTAAGATAAAATCAGAAGGGATGAAAAATGGGACAGTATCATTCAACATCAAGAAAACAAAAAAGTGGCTTTGACCATTAATCAAGTATAATGAAAAGCATAAATTAGTCCGCAAATTCCTCTGAGAAAACCAATTTACTTAGCCAGATCATGTTATAAGGTGCAACTTTGAGACATGGACACTTTAAAAAAAGGGAGTGGTATCTGACACAAGTCAAATATGAAGTAGTGTTACATATCCTAACAAGGCACTTCAAATTTTGCTGAGACAGTGTTATATTGTCTGTGTCCATGTGATTTCCAATGTCTATGCTTCATAGCCTGTACACCTTTGACCTAGAAAGTCTGGCCAGTCCTTATACTATCAAAAAGGATAATTTGTGAGGTTTCCAGTTGAAATCTCAACTCTAAATAAAAATGAAAACCTAAACTATCCAAAAGGTCAAGTTAAAATATCCTAAAAATTTGGATCTTTATCCTTGGTTTTAAGTAAACGTGTGAATTTTCTTGGACAGAGCTGTTCAGCCTCATTGATAAGAAGCCTCAAATGAATTGAACTTTTTGTGAATTGGTCGCAGAAATAGTAAATGGTACAATAAACTAAAGTCCAAGCTTGAGCCTAATAGTAAACTCACTACAGATCAAAAGCAGCACAAATAAAAGGAAAATCATGAATTTCAAGATCCTTTCTTTTTCACATGATAACATATACAAAAAAATAGTCAGATGAGCTCAGACCTGTCGCTCAAAAGAAAAAGAAAAAAGCATAATTGGGCACATCATGAGTCTAGGTAGTAGAAGGAACAAAGACATACCGCGTGCAGGTCTACAATGAAGAAAAGTGTATCATACACATTCTGCAAAACGAAAATATCATGTCTTAAAAATCAAGCAAATTGGTGAACCAAGACAATCAAGTATTCCGTATGCTGAATCCAATTAACTCGTGTATATAAGCAAACTAGAGTCATTTTTCCAATTCACATTATGACGTACCCAATGCCAATTAAATTAGTTGTGCAATCCAAAACACCACACTGGTTCAAAATCCCAATTTAAATGCAAAAAAAAATGTATGGAAGAAAAAGAAAGAAGACAAGTGAATAATAAACCTGAAGGGCAACCCAATTCTTGATGGCGCCAAAATAGTTTCCGAGGTGAATTGAGCCCGTGGGCTGAACTCCCGACACTACTCGTTTCCTGTGGAGAAGAAGAAGTTGAATTAAACGACATCAAATGCTAACACTTAATTTACGCGAAAATTAAGAAATGCGATGATTAGTATTACTTCACGGAGGTTGGAGTGGGAGTCTCTGAAGAAGTAGCAGTGAGAGTAGTACAACACCGGATGCGAGAACGGAGGGCTGAAGCACGCGACCTGCAGGATTCAACTTGTGATTAATTAAAATCACGAGACAAGAAAACCTAAATGCGAAGAACAAAAACAAGGAGAGAGAAAGTGGAGTACAAAGAAGGGGCGAAGCGTGGACGACAACGCGACGATAGAACAGCGAAATGTGAAACGCTCATTTTCCTCCGCTCAACAACGCCGTTCCTCCTTTTAGCTTTTTCTTTCGAGAATCAAAATTTTAAATCCAAATTCCTATTCTATTTTGAAAAAAAAAAAGAAAAAAAAAAACCCTCTTAAGTTGATAATGTATGGATCTGTTTTTGATATAAGCTTATCTAAAGATATTATCTATTATTTTTTAAAAAAGTTATACTAGTGAATTTTTAAAATTAATTAATAAATAAATAATTTTTATTTATGAAAAAATTTATCTTATTTTTTTCTTTTAAGAGTGCATCTAAATAAGTTTATCTAAACATATCTTATTTAATAATCTTGTATCTACTTTGTTAATTGGAACTTGTTAAATTTCATCAAGGGTGGTATTTACTACTACACTTTTCATGTCTACTCCTTCTGCTAAATAATAATAATAACATACATTTTATGTCAATATCTTTCTAACAAAATAACCAAAAAGCTATATGTAAAAAAAAATAATCTGAAATAATATTCTCAACGTTCATTATAATCACAATTTCTTTTAGTTATATTTTAATAAATTAATTATAAAATTTCACCATTTAAAAAATAAAAAATACTAATTTTGTTAAATATACTAAGAAGTTGGAATTTTTAAAAGCTTCTCAATCTCATCTCTTATTTAATAAACTCCAATCATAATTTTCATCAAATTTTAATGAATCACAACAAGAATAATGTTATATAATCAAATAGAAAAAAAGTAACTTATACAGTAATAATATAAAAAAACATTTTTATAGTTATCTAGAGATGACAAATGAATTATCAAGTCCAACTTAGATCGACTCGACGTGGATTATAAAATTAACAAGACTAGTTTTTGCAAATAAAGCTTGAGTATGGTAAAAGTCTAGTTTTTTGCAAGTTAAGTCCATGTTAGATTATACTCAGACAAGATTAAAAATGTTCACATTCAATATGATATCAAAATTTTAAAGACCTACATTTCATTAGAAAGATTCGGATGAGTCAACTAGATTGACCCATTTTATCACCATCACTAGCATCAAATTATTAATTTTTATGTATTGTAAATTTATTGAGTTTTACAATATTTACCTTTAAAGTCATACTAATAACAATATAGTTGCAAATTGGCAGAACTAACCCAGCAGAACGAGCCAAATGGTGAAAGCAGTCTTGCCCAACCTGGCATAAGTTTTTGGCATTAACTTCCTACACAAGTAGGATTTCTAATACACCCAGCATTTTTATTAAATCCCGATAATACCCCTAGTTGCTTTTTAACATACACCAGCACTGTCCATGCTTTTTTTTCATGGTTTTTCTTCACTCTTCTTGGCACGCCATTCGTGGTTATTCGTTGGCTGTTGGTTGTGGCTTCGTCGGCATTTCGGAAGTGGTGGTTAGCTTTGGTGTAACTTCCGTTGGCCGCTGGAGTCGTCGGAGGGTCGTCGGAGGTACGTTCTGGTTTGAAGCTCAGCCCGTAATGATCATAGGGATTGGCAATCCGTAAGGATCGTACGGATTGGCAATCCGTATGAGCCATACGGATTGCCAATCCATAAAGTATTTTTTCTAAATTTTTTTATTTTTAATTTGTTAAAAGTATTATTAATTAATGTATTTGTCCTATTTTCATTTAAAAATATACTGTGAAGTTAATATTTTTTGTACGATATTTTTTGAGCATGGTTGTTATGCATTTAGTTTTTTATTGATGGTTATTTTTTAATATGTTTGTTAAGATGGATAATGATATTTGGATGCATGATGATATGATGTATGAAGAAATGAATATGAGTGAAGACAAGGGAGGGGATCCATTTGCGTGTGACAATAATAACTCTTCAGTTGATTGTTCGGATGCATTCAATACTTCAAAGGTATTTGTATCATGTCATATTTCAGAAAAGGTAGTAAATTTAATATTTAAGCACTGTTAAAATATGTATTATCAATTTTTGTATGTGTTTGAGTCTCGTGAGGAGTTATTGGAATAGGCTCGTAGTGTTGCATATGAGATTGGATTTGTAGCTGTGATAATGCGGTCGGACACAGCAACTGAAAAGAGGGGAAGAACGTCATTTCTGTTGATAGGTTGTGAAAGGAGTGGAAAGTATAGAGCATTCAGCAAAGATTTAGTACGGACGACCACTAGCACGAGAAAGTGTGGTTGTCCGTTCAAGTTGCGAGGGAAACCAGTCGTAGGAGGTGAAGGCTGGATGGTGAAGTTAGTATGTGGGTTGCATAATCATCGTTTGGCCAAGTCAATGACTGGACATCCATATGCTGGTCGTTTAAGTGCGAAAGAGAAGGTAATTGTTGCTGAAATGACAAAGTCAAGAGTTAAACCAAAGAATATTATGCTGAGTTTAAAAGATCGCAATCCCGAAAGTATACAACAATGAAACAAGTGTACAATGCAAGATATGCGTACCGTACTGCTGTTAGAGGCAACAATACTGAAATGCAACAATTGATGAAGCTTCTTGAACGTGATAGATATATCCATTGGCATAGACTGAAGGATGAAGATGTTATACGAGACATATTCTGGGCACACCCTGATTCAGTGAAGTTGATAAATTCATGTAATTTGGTATTTCTCATTGACAGCACATACAAGACGAACAGGTATAGACTCCCTTTGTTGGACATTGTTGGTGTCACACCTACTGGGATGACATTTTCAGCTGCTTATGCATATTTGGAGGGTGAACGTA
>PYAF01002518.1:2394113-2480261 GCA_007407185.1 Glycine tomentella | reverse complement strand
CAGGTTTTCCCTGACACTACTAACTTGTTGTGTCGATTCCACATTGACAAGAATGTGAAGGCTAAGTGTAAAACGCTTGTGGGACAAAACAATGCATGGGACTATGTCATAGAAGCGTGGGGAAGTCTTGTAGATTGTGCTTCAGAAAATGCATTTGAAGACTGTCTTATGAAGTTTGAGTGTGCCTGCGCACCGTGGCCAATATTTGTTCAGTATGTTAAAGACACATGGTTGATTCCCCATAAAGAAAGATTTGTGACAGCATGGACCAATAAAGTCATGCATCTTGGAAACACTACTACAAATAGGTAAATGATTTGCAATAGCTGAATGACATAATGTTTTCAAAATTAATATTTGTGCACTTTCACTGCAGGGTTGAGTCTGCTCATTGGACCTTAAAGCGGCTACTGCAAAATAGTGTTGGAGATTTTTGTAATGTTTGGGATGCAATGAACAACATGATCACCTTGCAACACAATGAAATAAAGGCTTCTTTTGAGACAAGCACGCGAGGACATTCATTTAAAGTGACTTTGTACAAAAGACTCGTCGGCATGGTTTCAAGGTATGCATTAAATCTAATTGCCGAGGAGTTTGACCGAGTTCATTATGCAGGCGTTGATAGTTCTCGTTGTGGATGTGTGTTGAGAAGCACGTGTGGTTTGCCTTATACATGTGAGCTAGCAAAATATAATCTTTCCAGCATACCACTGGGTACCGTACACATGTTTTGGCGGAGGTTACATTTCTCTGACCAAGGTGTCGATCACTGTGAAGTGACGATAACTGATGAGATGGAAGTAATTTCTAGGCGATTCGAAAGTCTTGACATGTGCAGCAAGGTTACTTTAAAGACTAAACTGAAAGAAATTGCATATCCTGAACAAAATTCCATGTGTCCTCCTCCTGAAAAGGTCAAGACTAAAGGGGCCCAAAGGAAAAAAGTCACGAAACACGAAACATCAACAAAGCGGGATCCATCGTATTTTGAATATGTGGATGGGTTATATTCTCAGCATGACAGTTGCTCATCTAAGCCACAGTCTGCATCAAAATCTTCGGAACATATATCGATGGGTGATATCCCAATGCTAGATCAATTTTTGCCATGCATGAGGAATTACATTGTTGGAGTATGTGATGTTAAAGCTGATGGTAACTGTGGCTATCGTGCCATTGCGGCTTTACTTGGTTATGGTGAAGACTCATGGACTGTGGTACGCAACCATTTGTTAAAGGAACTTGCAGAATGGTCTGAAGACTATATTGCCTTATTCGGGGGGTCAGAAAGATACGAGGAGTTAAAGAGGTCACTTTTGGTTGATACAATTGGACATGTAACGTTTTTTTTCCGTTGTTTACATTTGCATTCCATCGTTTGTTAATTGGCCTTTAATGATACTAATGTATTTGTTAAATTGCAGGTTACACAGGATAAATGGATGTACATCACTGACATAGGTTATGTAATTGCTTCACGATATAATCTTGTAATTGTTAGTCTTTCAAAGCAACAAAGTATGACCTTTTTTCCCCTTAGAACCCGACCGCCTACTGTGATTCTGCTGTACATCGCGTCATTTGTATTGGGCATGTGTATGGAAACCATTTTGTTCAGGTAATATGAAAAGGTTTTAATTTGTGTATATAGTTATAACATATGACATTAACAATAACTTTCATTATTTTGTTCAGGTTGCATTGTGAGACGGGTGTCCTATGCCACCAATTGCTTTGTTATGGACAACGCATTGTCAGCCTGAAGCAAAACACTGGCCATCTACTTACATTAGTCGAATGCAGAAGTATACCATGTTGACGAGTTTGCCATCTGCTTATGTTGATCTGGGCTGTTAAAGGGGGTCTCAACACTGCATACATTGTGACTTTATGTAGTTTTTTCATTTGTGTTCACCTAATTGTACGTCAGTTATGTATTTGTATTACTGGCACATAATTTTATTTCACTAAACTAAATACTGACGCAGATGGATAATGTTCAAACCATGTAAATATATCAAATGAAATGTTTCAAGAATATGACAATGTAAATACATATGTGTATATAGTGCTACACGAATAATGTAAAAAATCAATCTGCACGCGCGCCAGACCTACGACGTCTCGATCGCACATACACTCTCCGATCGTCACGTACACTGCGTGCTATTGTAATACACTCATCCACAATGTCGTAGGCTTTGGTGCCGGAGGTCACCATGTGTAGATCTATAAGTCTCTGTAGCCTATCTGCAATGGTTTGAAAGGCCCCCTGCAAAGAAGTGCGAATAAACTGGTTAACAGGTCACCAACCAATAAATGATTTACCATTTATGAATACTAGAATAAAGCTTTCATTTTATTTACCGCTGCATGTCGAGGCATGTCATCCTGATCACCTACAGTGTCAACTGTGGGGTCTGCCATGGTAGGAGGTGTATCAGGTGCGGGGTCTGGCACGGGAGGAGGGGCTCTGACTTCCCCAGGTTGAGGCGGGCACATGAACGGGTACGATATCTGGTAGAACCAGTCCATGTATGCAGCATTGCACTGGCCGGGGTAACTGGCAGGGGGTCCTGTGACCACAAGATGTTGTGCGTACTGAAGCCAGGTCTCATCCACCTCTTCATCTGACAGGGTGGGCAAGGTAAGAAGAGACGGGACGCTCTGAATGAAGCCGAACTGTCTGAGCGCCCTCTCTGGATGGTACCTGACGCAGTATGGACCCCATCGAATATGGCCGGAGTACAGAGAGATCACCTCAAAGGGACGGGCCGCACGGTGATCCGTGTATGGAGTCCAACAGACAGCCTCGCTCGTCAGTCTATCTAGGTGCCTCCGATACGTACTGAGAGGTAACGCCTTCCCCGGCTTCCAGCGACAGGCCCGTGGCTGACTCTCCACATAATCCTCAGCTGCAATCATGTTGGCAACGGCAGGAAAGTGCTCGTATACCCAACACTTAAGTAAACAAAACAACCAAAAACAAATAAGTTGTTCAAATTCCACCAAAACATTAAATATATAACAAACACTAACTTATATATTAACAAAATACCTGAAGCAGACTAATATAACCAGCAAGATGTTTACCATGATGCTGACAACCATAGTTCAAGTTATCATACATGTGTTGGAGTGCAGCCGCACCCCAACTGAACCCGCCTGATTGGTGAAGATCACGAAATGCCTCCAAGAATACCACACCAATATGTGTGGCACTCTTGTTAGTGAAAATCGTGCAACCAACCAAATGGAGCAAATAAGCTCTGGCTGCCACAGTCCACTGCATCTGCTGACACCTCTCAGCATACAAGTCCCGTAACCATGACAGACGAACATAGGCTCTATGGCACTGTTTCGTCTCTGCTGCAGCCTGGTCGTGGGTAACCTCAAGCAACTCCACAAGCAATGCAATGGCCTCATCAACATCCAAAGGGGCGTATGTCTGCAACGCACCCATGACTGGTAGATGAAAGAGAGATGTGACGTCGTCCAGGGTGATGGTCATCTCTCCGATGGGCAAATGGAAACTACTAGTCTTTTTATGCCACCTCTCTACAACTGTCGAGATTAAACCCCGGTCACCTGTATCTACCGAACAGGTGATCAGTGGGCTTAATCCTGTACCTGCCACCAACCCTTCAATCTCAGGCGCTGGCCGGCCAAACTTCTGAACCTTCTTCCCATGGGATGCCAACTTCAGCTCCGGCCGTTCCTGTATTAGTGGTTAGTTACATAGACATACCCTAACGCGAAAACAATTATCAAATTGAACTATATTTAAATACAATCATACCTCTCCCCTCCAAATCCTAGGTGCAATATGCTCATCATAATGAGTCGACACTGAACTGTCATGGGGCCCACCAGGAAATCCATGAATGTCAGCGGCATCGATGCTTCCCTCCACCTCAGCCTCAACAGGTGCACTATACTCAACATGAGCCTCAACAGCTGCACTATGGTCAACATCGTCAGCGGGTACCTCAGCAGGCACGTCCTCAACAACATCAGTCCTCTGCCATTGTCTCCGTGCTGATGCTGTTGGTCTTCGCCGTACATCGGCTTCTTCTTCATTGGCATCCCTTGCCAAAGCCCGCCGTAATCCTATAGTCTTAGCCATAATCTGACATTTAAACCAAGTAATTAGATACCTATCAAACATACCCATGTGGATCCATACCATTACACAACATTATTTTCAAATAACAGTTGACTTTACTCATGACAATTCAAATTATGTAGAAAGTGTGGATCATGAAACCATAGCCATGTGGATGCTCAAAAACAATCAACAAAATCCATACCATTATGCGCATAACATTTCATATAACAATTTTACCTACATGGATTTCGGATAACAATTCATTTATGGCAATCATTTTGCTCATCACATTTCAAATTACCTACTAAATATAGATCATCAAACCATAGGCATGTGGAGGATCAAAAACATTGTACCAAGTCCATAGCATTATGCTCATCACATTCCACATAACAATTTTGACTACATGGTTTTCACAAAACAATTCAATTGTGGCTATCATTTCACATAACAATTTTGACTACATGGTTTACACAACATGCTTTTAACATACCAATTCATTAAAGCAGTTCAGTTCATTCATGCAAAAAATTCCTCAGCCATCACACTTAATCTTCACATTTAAAAAAATCAAAAATTAACCAAATACCCATACGGATTGACAATCCGTAAGGCTTACGGATTGACAATCCGTAAGGCTTACGGATTGGCAATCCGTATGGCTTACGGATTGGCAATCCGTAAGGCATACGGATTGGCAATCCATAAGGCTTACGGATTGCCAATCTGTAGGCCTTCGGATTCCAATCCATCTTACGGATCCATGATCCGTGCATTCCACTTGATACGGATTGTCAATCCGTACGCATGCAGGACAAAACCACAAGCCATTCCTACTTACGGATCCATAATCCGTGCATTCCACAGGCCACAGATTATCAATCCGTACGGTTGCAAGCCAAAACGAAAAACGAAACAGTGACTTACCTCAAAGCGCCGGAAAACAACAACCACTTCGTCACCGACAGCCAACAACCACCGTCCATAGCCGGAGAGACGACACTCACAGCTTGGCAATGACCAAAATCGCCGGAAGCACAGAGAACCCAAGGAGAAGGAGAAGAAGCGCCGGTTTCGAATGAATATGAATGGACTGGTGTATTAGAAATTTCAAAATGCTTTTGTTTTATTATTTTAAGTAAGGCTATTTCTGGTATTTCACAAATACCTGCTGGGTGTATAAGCATTTTGACTGGTGTAGGAAGCAAATGCCTAAGTTTTTTCATGGCCATATTCTTTTAGCCTCACTTCGGTTTTTCGGGCCAAATCAGGCTGGTCCATCAGGCCAATAGTGAAAGCAAACTTTGCTTAAATGTATATTAATGTTCAAAAGAAAAAAAAAAATAGGCTCAATAGTGTTCGAACCAACAATATACAAGTTCGTCTGCCTCATCGAGGCCGAATTGGTCTAGTTCTTTTTAGATCATCATTTTTATTGTTTTGCTTGAGATCCAATTTACAGATATTTTTAATTAGTCTTATGAAAATAGAGAGAGGGAGGTGTATCTTGCACCTCCCAAAAAGCTTCAATGGTAAAAAATTCCATCAACCCTTATGCTGTGGTATCACAGGTCCTCACACACATTGGTGCACTCACACAAACACACAACAATTTCTCTGGTAAAATACTTCAGATGTATTTAGATTATAGTCTGTCAAACCACACTTTGGCCTTTTACATGAGACACTTTTATAAGTAATACATGACTCTTCACTTGAGTAACTTCTTCATCTAGGGACATGACTCTTCACATGAGTAACTTCTTCATCAAGGGACATGACTCTTCATATGAGTAACTTCTTCACCAAGAGACATGACTCTTCACATATCTAATTTATTATTATTAAAGTTTAATCCAACAAAATCCCCCCATAAACTTTAAATATTTCTTCCGTCTTTCATCCCCAACATATTACAATTTTCCAGCAGCAATGTCGGTAATGGCTTCATGAAAACATCTCCGACTTGATCTCGACTTGCCACATGAAGTAACTCCACCTTCTTTCCTTTTACTTGATCTCGGATGAAGTGGAATCTGACGTCGATATGCTTGCTCCTTTCGTGATTGACCCGGTTCTTAACTAACTCGATTGCTGACTTATTATCTACACGGATCTTGATTGGACTATCTTACTTTGATGGGGTTAAACACACAATCCCCTTCTTTGTTGGGAGCAACACCTCAACCAACCACAAACATTGGGGAGTCACCAGACTCAACCAACAATAGCTTTACGTGAGAGAAAACCTTCAAAGGAAAACCCACGGGACCTAGTCCAGAACAATCCACTATTCTTAATAATAATGGTTATATTCACTCTCAACCTCACCAACAATAATGGTGGAAACACTCTCAACAAGGGTTGCTCTCAACCTCTCAGAGACACTCTCTCAACAACCTCATGTTGGAGACACAAACGAGAATCCTCTCCTCCCTTTTCTGGAATTTTGAATCCTCTCTTCCACACTAAGAATATTACTTTTTAGATCGGGCACGTAATAGACATCTCGGATACACCCAATTCGTCCATCTTTCTGTGAGAAACAAATCGTACCTCGGCCTTTGACATCAACCTTTGAAGCATCTCCAAACGAAACATGTCCGGCTTCTATTTGTCTTAGATTACTGAACAAATGCTTATGCTCACACATATGATTGTTTGCACCAGTGTCTAGATACCATTCCATCTCGGATCCCTGGTTGACTTCACTTCTAGTTATCATCAGAATTCCTCCATCTCTTACTTCTCCTTCTGTAACAAAGTTTGAAGTTTCATTTCTTCTTTCATCTCGACAATCCTTCGCAAAATGTCCGACTCGACCACAGTTGTAACATCTGTCCGAGTTGCAATCTCTCGAGTAATGTCCATACTTTCCGCATTTAAAACATTCTACATTTGATTGATTTGAATGTCGGCCTCTTCCACGACCTCGGCCTCGCCAATTTTGCCGACTTGATTCAGCATGCTCCTTATTCCTTCCTTCTTGACCGCGACCTCTACTACCGCGACCATCTCCTCGACCTCCATAGCCACGCCCTCTGCCTTGAAATTTTTGAGAATAGAGTGCCTTTTCGTCCTTGATTGAAGCTTTTGTCTGGAGTGCTTGCTCCAGTGACTCTTCTTTCTTTGTTCATGCGCCTCCAAGGAACCAGCAAGTTCGTCAACGGTGAGCGTTGCTAGGTCCTTTGACTCCTCAATCGCACATACAACATTCTCGAAATCGTCAGTGAGAGACCTCAGAATTTTCTCCACCACTCTGGCATTGGACAACACCTCTCCATTTCTGTTTAGTTGATTTACCACGGTCTGGACTCGGGTAATGAAACCGGATACTTCTTCTCCTTCCTTCATTTTCATTCCTTCCAACTCTTCACGGAGAGTTTGAAGTCGAACCTGTCTAACTCGATCAGCTCCCTTGTAGACATTTGCAAGAATGTCCCACGCCTCCTTTGAAGTTGTTGCACCAGCGATCTTCTCAAATCCGGAATCATCAATAGCCTGGAATAACATGTACAATGCCCCTTTGTCTTTCAACCTCGTCTCCTTCAATGTCTTGTTTTGCGCCGCCGTATATCCTTCTGTGGATGTTGGTTCCTCGAAACCACCATGGACAACCTCCCAACTATCATGGGCTCCCAAAAGAGCTTTCATCTGGATACTCCAGTTTTCGTAATTAGCCTTTCTAAGGCGGGGTAGTGGCAGACTACTACTTGGCTCACTCTCCATTTTCTCACGCTCTGATACCAATTTGTGGTATCACAGGTCCTCACACACACTGGTGCACTCACACAAACACACAACAATTTCTCTGGTAGAATACTTCACATGTATTTAGATAATAGTCTGTCAAACCACACTTTGGCCTTTTACATGAGACACTATTTTATAAGTAATACATGACTTAATTAGCATCAAGGGACATGACTCTTCATATGAGTAACTTCTTCACCAAGAGACATGACTCTTCACATATCTAATTTATTATTATTAAAGTTTAATCCAACATATGCCTCCTCTCCCTCTTCCCTGCATTGCCCAAGCACGATGTTTTCGAAGGTGGCAAAGTTTTCGAGGTCGATGCCGTCAGAGGCGACGAAAAAGGTGAGGAGGTGGGTGATGAAGTCGCGCTCGTCGTCGGTGAGGATGGGCTAGTGGTGGAGGTCCTGCGAGAGGTCCATCTCCTCAAACAAGAAAAACCAAATCCAAGGTTTTCTGTTTTGATTTCTACAACTAGAAACATTGAATTTTACAAATTTTAGATGAGGAACAAGACATGCGCAACGCTGGACAGGCTGGGTTCGGAGTTAGTAAGGGCTCTAATGGGATCACCGACATTGAACACGACGCCGTCGTCCTCTTATGGATCCTGTCGGGTTCAAGTTTGAAGAAGGAAAGGGGGTCCTGCTTCTATTCCAGAAGTACTATTATGGAATAGGATAGTTTTTGAATAACTATTCCAAAATAAATAAAAAATTATATTTCAGAATAATTATTATAAAAATACAAAAATTTATATTTTAGAATAGTTATTTTAGAATGTAATTTTTCATATTGTAGAAAAATGTATCTTATTTCAAAATAGCACTTCCAAAATGTAAATGAAAGTGTTTGATAATAAGGATATTTTTGTCCTTTGGAGTATGAGGTGTAGGGTGAAAAAATGGGAGGTGCAAGGACCGATCAAACAATCATTTAAGAGTGCCCCAAAGAAAAACGTAAAAGCTGGTTAATATTGCCTGAGCATGACGCCCGTCTAATTATGAGGACTGCAACCAAACAGAGTGCAAGTTGAAGTGAGCAAGTGCAACGATAGAGAGAGGAATATAAAATACTGAAGTAGTACCCTTCTGATGCGATGCAGTGCCAGCCTGGGGCACAATCTTGCCTTTCCCCTTCTTCTTCCTCTACAAATTTCCAATAGCAAAACTAAACCCTAGCATAGCAGTAGCAGTGGAAAATGGATGACGAGGAGAGAGAGAGGCTTCTGGAGAGGGAGAGATTGCAAATCCAGGTCACTCGCCAGCTCGATCTCGAGGACCTCGAAGTCGAAGAAGTCGATCACTCCGACGAAGAAGACATCGATGACGAACCCGAGGAGGAGTATCCGCATTTCCTTTCGCAATACCGTTCGGATGCTTCTCCTCCTCCTCCCTCATCCGCCGAATTCAATTTCGATACCTATATCGCGCCTTTGCATACCTATCTCGGTGGTACGCAATCGCTTTTGCTATTGTAATATTCCTATGTTATGTTATTTTATGTACGTGACGCCTTTTCCTTCAACCGCGCATTACTATTGCTTCGTTGTTTGCTCGCAGATGTCGAAGACACGCGCCACAGGACTGCGTTCTTGGACGGTGGCGCCATATTGAACCTTCCACTCTTTTGTCTCCGAGGTATTTAAATGTGTGTTTGGGTGAATGCTTGTAAAATTGATTTTCAATCATTTTAATTTTGAAGTGAAGTGATTTATGTAAGTTAGAACTAAACTTTGATATGATTTTTTTTATTAAGCACAAAGCAACTGTACTTACCAAACATGCGAACATTGACCTAGAATCATGTTAGCTTGTTAGCTGGTATGGTATTTCAATGTGATTTTGGATAGTTCTACCATATCCAAACAGGCATTATAGCTTCTGCTTTCTTGGACGGTGCTTTGTTCGTGGATGAGATAAACAATGAAGTAATAGTGAACAATTTTGGGAAACTCGTGCTCCTACAGGATGGAAAATGGGTAGACAAATAGACATTGTATTTTCAGGACCATATTTGCGTTCTACTCTCTCTGAGAAACAGAATTTTCATTTTCAGAATAGGTTTAATTCTAGTCTTTGCTTTTTTAGAGTTGCTTATCCGTCTTGACTGGATGGAATTTGAGCTTCACTGAGCCTTTTCATCCAGCTGCACTGTCTCATGTTGTTTTTGACAATTTCATATTTTCCCTTTATTTTATGAAACTTATGTGGAATATGTTCTTGAAAAATGGTGTATAAGTTATTTCCTCCTGTCTTAGAAGGTGGCAAAGTGTTGTTTTCTCATATGGCTTGCCTTCTTGTCCTTCTTAGGTTCAATTTATTTTTTTTAACTTATATGAGTTTAACTACTCATTGCAATATTCAGGAGTTGTACTCTTTCCCGGGGCTACTCTTCCCCTTAGAGTTATTGAACCTCGTTTGGTGGCTGCTGTTGAGAGAGCTTTAACTCAAGATGATATTCCTTATACCATTGGTGTGGTAGGTTAACTCTTTGTGATGACTGTTTGTGGTTTATTCATGCTTGGAATTCTGTTTTAATTTTTCTATAAAACATGGATGCGATGTGGACATGCATTTGCCTTTCAGATTCGAATTCACAGGGATACTGCAACTCATAGGACGAAATCAGCAAGCATTGGGACAACTGCAGAGGTATTACATCTCAATCGATGTACTATTTATACATGATGAATAATTTGCATTGATACATATCCATGCCCGCAGTTACCTTTTAAATATGAAACACATTCCATCTGTTTAATATACGAAATTTATGAATAGCACCTTCCTGGTGCCTGCGAATGTTTCCTTAAGAGACATGATAAAGCAGAAGCAAATCACTTTGCTTCAGAAATTTAATGTTGGCACAGCCACACGGGTATATATCACTCTTCATGTGTATTTGTGCGAAAACTGTTCTGATGCAACTATGGATGTTGGGAGAAGCAGAGCTGAATTACTTACATAACATCCTGTTCATCAATACAAAGCCTGATTTTGCAATGTGGCGGTCATCAATCCCATATCTCTTAAAGGAGGAAAAAGAGACCATCTCTAGTTACAAGTTATAGTCTTCTTAGTACTTACGACAGTTAGACATCAGTGTCAATATGTATGTTGGTTAATATTGCTTTCTAAACTCATATCTACAGATTCGACAATTTGGGCGTCTGGGGGATGGTTCTCTGAATGTGGTTGCCCGTGGACAACAACGATTTCGCCTAAGACGGTCCTGGACTGATGTGGATGGAGTGGTTAGCAAAAAAATATTCTCTTACCTGCTTATTATTTTTATCTACTTGGGCATTAGCTATGTAACTAAAGGCTGATGAATCCCTTGTTCTTTGTTTGGTTGTGGTGCCCGCTTTTTAGCCTTATGGAGAGATCCAAGTTATTGAGGAAGATCTGCCATTCAGAATTCCAAGGGATGCTTTTGGCAAATTAGCACCATTGAGTAATATGCCCTGTAGCCAAGCTGCCTCACATAAGTTGTCTCCAAAGTATTCCCATGTTAAAATGCAAAAGTCAAAAAATGAGGAAAATGATTCAGAACCAAATTCAGAAGAGAGTTTTGAGAGTGGGCTCTCACTGATGGAAAGGAAAATCCATCTATCAGTTGTTGGCTCCAGTTATGTGCATGATACTATAGATGAATCAGCAAATGATAGTGATGTTAAATTCATGCATAAGTCAGATCAGGAAATTAGATCCAATCTGGATTCAAGAACTGGGAAATGTTCCACTTCTGGAAAGCAGTCATCGAAAGAAGAGCTTCGTAGATGTAAAAATAGATGTGCCTACCCGTCTCATAAGATTTCAAAAGCATTCTGGCCCCACTGGGCGTATCGGATGTTTGACTCTTATTCGCTTGCACAAAGGGCTGCAGGTAGCTTTGTTTTGCTTCTTCTGACTCTTGATTAGATATTTCTTTCATATTTCCCCATTCATTGTTATGGTATAACCTATGAAGCACGGCCACGGCCAAAACCGGAGAGATTCGCGTCCGACACGCGCCGACACACACCAACACGGTGTCAGACATGCAGTCAACAAACGTGCCACGTTGACCGTTTCTGACACGCGAATTTGACCGTGTCGGACACGGTCAAAGGGTAATTTTGTGAAGAAAAAAAAAATTAAAGGTATTATTACTTTTCAGAACTCACCGTTTCGCTATTTTGCTTCTTCACCCTTCAGTCCTTCACGATTTCTCGCTTCTCCCTTCTTCACGTTCACCGCAGTGCCGTTCCCTTCTACCTCCAAAAGTTGTTCACTTCTACACTCCTCTGACCGCCGTTCGCGTCTCAGCAGGTAAGTGCTCTTGCTGCTATTGTCTGATATGCTTGATGTTTCCATGTCGTTTGCGTCTCTCTCGCGACCGCCGTTTGCCTGCACCCAGCCACCCACGAAACCCCCAAATGGGTTTTACTATTCACTTGCTGTTCACTCTCTCACTATCTCACTTTCACCACGAAACCCAGCCACCGTTCTAATTTCTAAATAAACCCAAATGCCCCAAATGTGTCTCAGCCTCTATTGTTAGGTTTTTTCTTTTTAGTTTTTTTTTAAAAAATATTTAAAAAAATCAATAAACCCCCAAATGCGTGATGCGTCTATTGTTTTACTTTTTACTGTTTAAAAAAAGCATTAATCTGTAACAGACCTCAAGGACATGTCCGTTTCAATTGAAAAGCATAATTTGTTACTCTTTAAATTTATATTTTTGCTTTTTAGGTTCAAATTTATAATCTGCCACTCTTTAAATTTATATTTTTGCTTTTGCTATAATTGTTATTGTTAAAATGTTCAAGGATTTTTATTTTAATTCCCTTATTAATTGTCTAAAATTCTGGTTTATAAAATCTCACACTTAATTATTTTAATTATTAGTTCTGTTATTAATTGTCTATGAATAATTGAATATTGTTTTGAAGATTGAAATGCAATCTCTTTGAATTTTTTGCGGTTACATTGATAGGTATTATTAGTTTAGTTTAATTTTTTTTGTTAAATTATTGAATATTAAATGAAATATACACTATATAAATTAAAAATATTATTTAATATTAAAACGTGTCCCAACATGTCGAAATCCATAATTTTTTAAAATTGACGTGTCGGAAAGTCGTGTCGTGTCGTGTCGTGTCGCGTATCGGTGTCGGTGCTACATAGGGTATAACTATTATTGGCTAAATAAAAATTTTGTTTAGCTTTTCTACTTGCTCGTCTGTTAGTATTGATTTTAAAATTCAAAAAAGGACTTCAACGGAAAATTCATGAGCAGGTTATGTATATTTCTAGAATATTCAGAAATGGTTTTGCAATGTACAATACTATATTGATCTACGCTTTTGTCCATTTATTTATGGTTTAAATATGTTTTTGGCCATTGTAAGTTAGCGTTTTTTCATTTTGGTCCCTGTAAGTTCATTTTACTAATTTTAGTTTCTCTAAGTTAGCGTTTTTTCAATTTTGGTTACTGTAAGTTATTTTGTTCATTTTTAATTCTTGTTAGTTCGTGCCTTTTCAATTTAGTCCTTTTAAGATTCCAATTTTTTCCTTTAGAGTCCCCATAAGTCTGCGCTTACAAGGATCAAAATTGGAAAAATACAAACTTACAGGGACTAAAAATGAGCAAAATATCTTACAAGGATCAAAAGTGCAAAAGCACCAACTTAAAGGGACTAAAATTAGATAAATGAACTTAAAGGGATCAAAAATGAAAAATGCTAACTTACAGGGACCAAAAACATATTTAAGTCTTTATTTATCATTATTATATTTGTAATTGACTGAAATTTAGATGATACAAGTCTTCATTTTCTTTTTTTTAATGAAAACTTATTAGTCTCTGAGTTTTGGCTGTTTATTGTGAAACAAATATGCTATTCTTAGAATGATTAAAGGTTGTGTTGATAATCTGTAGATATGTGGAAGCGAATAGTTGGGATGCCTGACATGGATAGTCTCATTAAGAAGCCTGATATTTTATCATTTCACATAGCCAGTAAAATACCTGTGTCTGAGTCTACAAGGCAGGAGCTTTTGGACATTGATGGCATTGCATATAGGCTGCGCAGGGAAATTGAATTACTAGAGAGCATTGATCTTATCCGGTGTAAAAGCTGCGAGGTAATCATTGTCTAACCAAAGCCCCACAGTTTTGCACTTTATATTGCTTGTGAATAAATATAGAAACAATTTGGGATGTACAATTTTGTTTCAACTTTTATCAAATGCAGAACGTAATGTTCTTCTCTTTTTTTAACATCTTAAAATTTGCAGACTATAATTGCAAAAAGAAGTGATATGTTGGTGATGTCAAGTGAGGGTCCTCTTAGTGCATATGTGAATCCAGGTGGTTATGTGCATGAGATAATGACTCTTCACAGGGCAAATGGTTTAGCCCTCATTGGATCAGCAGCAACAGATTACAGTTGGTTTCCTGGGTAAGTGCCAGTCCATTTCCAAATTCTGTGATGTTTTGAACAATTGAACATATCAAGTTATTTATTTTTCTTTAGAGTTTAGATGAATAAGGTTTGTCAAAGTTCAAACTACTGTATGCTATGAATTTGTATGATGCTTCATGTGATGGTGATGACTGATGACCCATGTACATTTACATTTCTTCTCACTTAGTTTGCTGCCATTTGAATGTGGTTTGGCTGGATTCTATTTTCCATTGTGGCGTTGGACTTGTCCTCTCCGCCACAACATGGGCATTCTTCTTAGCAAGAATTATTGCAGTAGGATAATAGCTAGGAGGATTTGAAAATCATTGTGGCATTAAGATTTCCAAGGTATTTTTCAGAGACATTCTCTACCTGTTATCTGGGTTTTGAGAGAAGAAAGTAGGTGAAAGAGCTGTCAGTTATGCACTCTTTTTGGGCATGCAGCCCATTTTGTTACTTGTGCACACGGTTGTTTTGAAGGGGGCTTTTGTTGGATATATACAGAGGAATTGGAGAGCTCTGGTTCTTTTCAGTTAACTTTTTAATTTCACTTGTTTGTTTTAGATGTGTGCATTTATTATATGGAAAGATGGAAGTATGTAAATAAGGAAAGATGAAAACATTCCATCACTAGAAATTGGTGATTTCATTGATTCTTTTGCACCCTCAATTGTTCCCTTATTTGATTTGATTTGATTATAATAGAAAGCATGTGTGTAGGTACAACACAACAATCAGTAAATCCTTTCTACAATTTGTTTCTGCGCTTTTGGGAAGATACCTATTCTATAAACCTATTCTATATTTCTCTCTAATTAATTTTTCTTACTAGAAATGTTCTTGTGTAGTTTAGATAATTGCAAGAGTAATAGAATAATAAAAAAATATCTTGCCTTGTTTAATGGCTTTTATAATGAATTGAGTATATATATATATATATATATATATATATATATATATATATCTGCGTAGAGATATTTAATCAACCTTTTGTTTCATTATGTTGAGGTTTTTCACTTGGCTTGTATTTACTTAACCAGATGCCCTATTGATTTATATTATCATAAATATAAATTTATAGTTATAATTGATATGCTTTTGATTTATCCGTGCAAAATTCTCTTATTGTTTTCATAGTTTTTGGTCTAGACAATGTCTATAGCTGAGACTCTATACTTCCATTCTACCCATGTACTGCTCAATCAGTAAATAAAGCACATTTGTATAGATTTAGCAAACATTTTCAGCCATTGAGCTTAAAAGAGTGTCTTTGCTGATATGGAGAGGGCGTGAAAAAGTCTCCATTAGCCTTCTTTTTCTTGTATTTTCCTTGTGCTCTACGGAAAGTTCTATTATAAACCATTCAGAAATAGTTGTCTTGCCCACTTTTTTGCCGACCCTTGTCTCAATGGCTTTCCCCCCTCAAAGTGATGTTTTAGTTCCTGAGTCAAGTATTGTTTAACGTGTATGTTATACCCCAGCAATAAAAATGGAAGGATGTTTTTCGTGAGATTTGTGCTGTCAGTGCTACATAATGTCTGACTTGTATTTGATTGTTTAATGAGAACAGAGATCTGAGAAGCTTATGTGCCAATGTGCTACTTTTGGCAGGTATGCATGGACAATCGCAACTTGTGCAACATGTAAAACACAAATGGGATGGCTTTTTACAGCCAGGAACAAACAACTGAAACCCAGCTCTTTCTGGGGGATTCGGAGCTGTCAACTTGCAGAAGAAATACGCCAAAACCTTTAGTTTGATATGTATGCAGTCATCTATCGAAAGCTTAGTGAAGCCATGTTCAAGTAACACTGCATGGTTATGTATATAATGCAACTTTCTTGTAGCACTTCGCATGTTGATATACGTATATTAGTAAAATATGTGTTGCAACAGCTTGGAAGAAATAAAGTCACACCTGAAGATAATTTTAGATGCGAATTTTTGCGAACTCCTGTAGCGGTGTTGTTTTCACAGTTAGATGAAGAAGCTGCCTATTTCGTTTAAAAGAGCTAGATGCCTGTTTTGTTAGAGTTTTTGGGTCTGGTCTGCCTACACCGCAAGCTAAAATTGGTTTGGGGGAATAATGTAAATGTATGAATTAACTAAACTATTATATTTTATATTTTTTTTTGGTCTGCCTAAACTACTGCTATTTCAAATATTTTTACACGATTAATTAAAAATTACCTTTACATTATTTTAACTGATTATTATCCATATTTGGTAAAAAGCCAAGTTTTACTTTGGATGTTTTAAGTGATTATTACAGAAGTTAATAATTATATTATATATGATCATTTATTATTGGATGATTATGTAAAAACACTATCGATATGTTTTAATTGGATTTGTATTTTTATTTACAATATTTGGATTTTGGAATCTGAAACTTCAAAATTCAAACTCTTTATTTAGATCAATAGATGACATATTTTTAAGAATATATTAAATTTACTTTATATATATATATATATATATTCACAGATAGAGAAAGGGACAATGAACCATTAGAAATTCTCTTTTGTTTTTTTTTCCATCACATTTTATTATAAATCTGTTTTCTTCCTACTGCAGTTATGAGATATTAGATGCAAACGGCCCCCAATGACAAGCTCATGCTACTACATAAATCATGTCGTTCGGAATAAATTGGAATTGGAATATTGATAATAATATGCCTCCTTAATACAAATAAAACCTTGAAAGAATAGCAACTTTTCGAAGTTCATATGGCAATGCCTTATACCACAAAGCTAACATGCAATAAAATAAATCTGTTCCTAAGAAGAAGCTCTTTGTGTATCACTGTAGGGTGTAGACCGCATAATGTTCAAAAAACTCAACGGTAGCTTCGGTAGCCTGGGCTGTACATGCAACTTTCTGCATATTTGACAAGATCCTTAGGTCGAGGCAGATGAGAAGCCAGACCTGTCCACCAAACATAGAAGTCAGGATTAAGTATGTAAAAAAATAAAATGACTAAACCAGTTTTGCTTGAAATCATGAAATGAACACATTTTCAAAAAACTCACCTAGATCATACGCCTTAGCCGCGACTTTAGCAGCAATGTGGGCTGATATCTTTCTGATGTTTGAGAATGGCGGGTAAATCAGTCCCTTATCATAGTTCTCCTGTGATACTTCTGCAGCCAAAGCTTCAGCTGTTGCAAAAGATGAAAGGGTCAGTCAATCTATCCATATATGCTACCCTTAGAAACTAGTATGTGTTGTCTTGTTGGGGTTTTATCAAATGGACATGCAATTTTTTCATCATTTTTTTCTTATACATTTTTTTACGCACGTAATTTATTCCTAAGTTTGTGCTTCATTCACTACTAACAAGCATTAATATCAATTCAAGCAATTCTTTCGTGCAGTATCTATTATCATGCTCGAATGGTCTAATCTCTCTAGTTTGCATGTACTCACAGGCTGCCAAGAGCATCTCATCACGCACGCGGATTGCACCAGAAATGATCAAACCCAAGCCAAAACCAGGAAATATGTAAGCATTGTTGGCCTGAATTGCATAGTAGGAAAACAATATAAAAAAAGTCAGCCTATACTTTGGGAATGTGACTCTGCTGAATAAGAAAATGCTTAGCAAGTATTAAATTTAACCTGTCCAGGAACAAAAACTTTTCCTTCATATTCAACAGGATCAAATGGGCTTCCACTAGCAAAGATTGCTTTACCCTGCAAATACAGGAGTTTGATTGTTTGTCTGCTTTAACATTTAACTCGCGATATGATGTTTCTGGTGCTAAGCAATATGATATAATGAAAATTTACCTTGCTCCATGTATAAGCTTCTTCAGCAGTGCACTCAGATTGTGAAGTTGGGTTGGAGAGAGCAAGAATTAGTGGTTTCTACATGCCAAGAAATATCACAAATATTAGAGACAGAATCTTCTCAATTCTCATGAGGTAGCAAAATTATTATTAGAGAAAACAAGAAAGAACCTCATTCAGGGATGCCATGGTTTCAACCACCTCCTTGGTAAATGTCTTCCCTGCTCCAGATGATCCAATCAAAACTGTTGGCTTGATTGCCTGATGGAGTGAATTGTAAGATATTGTGTACAAGAATCAAGGATAATAAATATTAAATATTTTACGAAACTAAGACAAAATCTGAGACACTTTCTTTACCTTGATAGCATCTAGAAGAGTCTTAACAGGTTCATGCTCATGGGCCCAAGGCTTTTTGAAGTGCTGAAGTGATTCGAAACGAGAGCTAACAATAAGTCCCTGGAACAGAACAAGTTTGTTATAAGAGGTTAGGCAAGAAGAAACGATAGAAGGTAAAGAAGATTATTCTCTTTCTTATTTTCCAGGAACCTGCGGCATTTTTACCTTTGAGTCCACGAGCCAGATCTTCTTGCGGGTCTTTTCCACTGGAGCTTTAGTCTGGTCAACGAAATAGCAATTAGATACTTCAAAAAATGAATGTTATCAAATAAAGAAGCATACAAATAACAAGTTATACCTGCTTTGAAATCTCAAGAGCTATCAGCTCAGCTATACCAGTTCCAGCCTTCAACAACCAAAATATACAATTAAGAAAACTCCTCCCAAAGAAAAAACAGATATAATTTCATTTCATATGTATATTCATGAATTCTCATAAATCATGTATTACTAAAAGGAAAAATGAATATAGGCCTACAGAGAAGGTATTAAAATATAATAAAGATTAAGGTAATAGCACATCTAGATTTAATGGCGAATGCAAACCATTCTCCCTCAGACTCGTACCTCTCCAGCACCCAGGAATAAGAAGGTATGGTCAGCTAAGGTCCCCCCAACTAATTTCAGGGATGCAAGCAATCCTGCTAATACCACAGATGCTGTGCCCTGCATTAAACCAAAGAAGGGTAGAATCGGTAACCTGAAATAAAAATTAAGGAACTGTGCACAAGTCAAAAAGCTTTCAAGCATGCTACCTGTATATCATCGTTGAAAACAAGATGAGATGAGCTGTATTTTTCCAGCAGATCAAATGCATTATGATTGGCGAAATCCTCAAACTGAAAAGGAATAACGAAAATAAGGAAAACAATAATTTCAAGCAAACCAAAGCCACTGCAGGTGTTGAATCTGATGTATAACCTGTATGAGAACTTTCTCCCCATAGTTCTGCTTAACTGCGCGCATGAACTCCTCTAGAAGCTCTGCATATTCCTGAACCACAACAAACAATTATCATGTTAACGGAATAGAAATATCACACTCAAATTATTTTTAAAAAAAAAAATGTGCATTAATTTGTATGTCTGTGAGGGCCAAGGATGATCAGACCTGCCCAGTTGCCCGCTTCTGTTTAAGTCCAATGTAAAACTCATCATTCAGCAACTTCTCATTGTTTGTGCCAACATCAATGGTTATTGGCAAGCACTGAAATCAGAGAAGATCCAGATAGCAATTTATTATTTGATAAACTATGAGGGAGGGAAGGGAAAAGGAATAGAGAAAACAGCATTTAGTAGTTCTTACAGATGAAGGGCGGACACCTCCTAAAGCCGTATAGAGAGAAAGTTTCCCAACAGGAATTCCCATTCCCTAAAAAAATTTTAGAAAAATTATGTTACTATAATTGTCTTTGTGTGTAATGCAGATTTAAGAGACTAACAGTATATTTTACCTGGCAACCAAGATCTCCAAGTCCTAATATACGCTCACCATCAGTCACAACAATAACTTGAATACTCTTTTCTGGCCAGTTTTTCAGTACTTCAAGGATCTTGCCTCTGAAGAATTCAAATACTTAGTATTTTCTCGAAGCCAAGTGAAAAAACAAAAAGAGCAGTGCCATGAAAAAAGCTTACTTCTCCTTCAAACTGATATATAGACCCTGAGGACGCCTAAAAATGCTTCCGTATTTCTGGCATGCTTCTCCAACCGTTGGAGTGTAAACAACAGGAAGCAGTTCCTCAACATTATCGATCAGAAGCTTGTAAAACAGCCTTTCATTCCTCTCCTGACAATAGAGAAATGTCACAGACAGTGAGAAACTCCATAGCAGTAGTTCTTGGTTATATTATCTTTACGCCAGCATATTGTACACATATATGCAGTAGCAAAATTCATTTTCTCAAAAGAGTTTGCTACATGATATATGCACTTTACAAGGGAAAATTGTGAGTGAGGAAGTACCTGAAGATCCATCATGGCCATGTACCTATGCAGAGGAACCTCATACTGGCGAAGATTGTGCATCAACCTCTTTTCCTGAAAACCAAAATAACAAGGGAGTTTAGCCAAAAATCCCCAGACTGCACTGCATCTAACATATTATTTATATAAAGGATAAAAGTTAAATGCAATTTCAAGTGTTTTGGTGTTGCTCTCTAATCAAAATAGGAGTTTCACCTTGATAATAAATTTCTTATTACATAGATTATCAAGATGAAAATCTCATTCTTATTAGAGAACAATACTAAAACACTTAAGAATGAGTCTAATTTTTGTCCTTATGTTAAATAAGTAATTGAATGTGACAGTAAGTAACCTGAAGTTCTTGATTGAAAACAGCTGGAGGCAAAAGTCCACGCAAGTAATGAGCATCTCTCTCTCCCTCAGTAAAGGCCAGCCCTTTGTTGTAGCGTGGATCTCTCAGTAAACTGCATCCACTGTAACACAAAAATGCTTGATTACCACACAAACTCTTAAGCAATTCAAACATATCATTACAACACACAAACCACTCCTTATGCAGATCGCATTCATAACAAGTCAATAGAATAGCCTCTGAAACATATCAGCTTCAAATAACTCCACTATCTGGTGATCTACCAAACCCAGTACTCCAAACCACATAAAACCCAAAAATGCCATGAAATAAAAGATTTTTTTTTTTTCTCCAAAAAAAAGTTACAAAAGATCAGAAAACAAGTCTAGCATAGCCAAAACTTAAAAGTCCCACATGAACAAGATCATAAAGACAAATGAAACACAGATCCAAACATGGAAAATAATACAAAAAGACAAGTTTCTTATTGTCTTTTTTGACATCTAGCGATACCTGGCCACAGAGAAAGTCCATGGGGTGATAAGCTGGTCCTCTGTGGCACAATCCTCTCCATACAAGTCGCTCACACCACCACCATGACCATTGCTATAATCCTCACCACCGTTCCTCATCTCCTTCAACGAAGTGCTCGACATGATCACTGCCAACAACTTTTGTACTAGTCCCTGCTAATGCAACTCATTAATTAACAATGAGAATTAAAGATATGTTCATGGAATCATGCATGTGGCTACATTAATAAATGCAATGAATGCAACAACAACAACAGCAAGCAATGATTTTCACCTCTTTTACTTTGTAGCTACGCAGGCACAAACAAGCAGCGGAAAACAGAATGCGAGTTTGGTATGTGTCCGAAACAACTTTGCTATCTACCTCTATATATAAGCTCTTTAAGAGGTAAGACAATGCTTTTTATTTTTTATTTTTGTTTTTTTGCTTTGGTTTGGTTACATATGTGATCAAAATGGAGTCAGATTTCAACTTGGCTAGGGAACAAGGTGGACTAGTAGCACGCGTAATAATCAAATACAGGAAATATATTTGTATTCCTTCGCTGTCTCGTTGTACTAACCAGCATTTGAATGCACATTTGAATATTTCATTTCACACCGTGCCATATTAAAAAATACTATAAGAAATTAAGAATAATCTTACCAAAAAAAAAATGAATAATAATAATGGGAATTACTTTTGTAGGTGGTAGCAGAGTATTATTGTTGTGCCTGTGCCTATTGAGCCACATCATATTGACTTGGCGGAAGATGTAAGTGAAGGTTTTGAAAAAAGAAGCTTTGCAGATTCTCCGCGTTTTGTTGAAGAGTCAATATTGCCCTGCTATTCTAACTGCTGCCAGGACAGAACCAAAACCAAAATAGTTTAAGGAAGAGAGACAAAGGATCATTCATCATTCATGTATATTCTATATTCTAGTCCACACATCCCATCTAGCTTTCTCCCAAAATAGAATAATGATTTTTATTTTCTTTTACAAAATTGATTTTATTTGATAATGATATTTGAACTATGCAGATCATCAAAATAAGAAATATTAATGAAAAAATATTTATTATAGGTTTTGTTAGTAAATGTTTTGAGATATTAAGTAAGGGTCATTTAATATTTGTACAAAAAAATGAGTATTTAATATATACTTAAATAATTTAATATACCATTTAGGATGTAAATCAATCAATCAATTGAAAGAATACGATTTTCTTTAATAGGAAGTCTTAAGTACTAATTGCTTTATCACTTTATGTATTTGGAGGAATAATTTTGTGGCTTTAATGACTTCACCTAACTTAATTCAAGTTAGTTGGATGTCAAATGTGATGTTAAGATACCAATAGTTTTAAGTAAAAATAGTATAGTTTAATATATTAATTAATACTTGTAATTTTTTTTTAGTGAAATGATGAATTTAAAAACATGAATGGAAATTAAATGGTATTTTGTAAATTTAAAATATTTTTTTAAAAAGTCAATAACTTTTACATGAAAATTTAAAATACTTTTGTCGACAATGAAAAAGTACATTAATAGTTGAAACCTCTCTGTCCCCATGTTACCATGTATACATGATGTATGTATTCAATACTATCTTGTATTCAAACTGGTCGGAATTGGAGGATTTTTCAAACAGTTTTTGGTTTTCAACATTGTAGTCCTTATTCAAGAATCAGACATTTTTGACGTTGAAACGCATTCTGGCTTTACAATTCTCTGGTTTTCTTATGTTCTCCTCCGTAGCCGCACCGGTACCGCATGCCATTCAATTTCATATCACATACTTAATTAGCCGAAATATAATAATGGATATATATTTTAACAGAGAAATGTAATTTCATTCTATATATATTATACTATAATAAAAAAGCATAAAATGTAACAAATGATACAATAAAAAAAAATAAACACAGCAAATATTATTGTACACAACATTATACGAGTTGTTATACGAATAACACAACTCAATTTAACATGCCTTCATGATCGTCAGCATTATACTGTGCACTGCTAGATTGTGTTGAGAATTATAAAGTGTATTGCTTGGAATCATAAAATTTTTAAAAAAAGACAATCTAATTTTTCTAAAACCTTCGATCATAAAAGTTATAAAATAAATAGTATTTTAATTTTAAACTCTTACAATCTAAACTACGAACATTTAAAAAATCAATCGAATAAAACTATTATAAGTGGATTAGAGGTAACAGATACAGGTATCTTCTTAACAAGTTCACCAGAGATTCTCAAAAAAAAAAAAAAAAAATAAATAAATAAATAACAAGTTCACTATAGAGTTAACCTCCACATTAATTTGACGTACAGTAAAGATTTATTTTCATATTTTACTTTATTTTCTTTAATTAGTTACAATGGGGGGAAACTCGAAATCGTAAGGGAAAACTATCAATTTTAACAATTTAAATAAAACCAAATAAATTAAATTTAAGTTAAATTTACATGAACACAACTAAGACAAATAAATAATAATTTAAAAAATTATAAATTTCTAAATAGTTGTTTTCACATATAAAATTTAAAAAGTACCAAATATAGCTTCAACCATACTATTCTATTTTACTACTACTATGTGTTGACCTTGTCCTATAGTTGACCTTCTATTTATCCAACTTTATTTTGCCAATAATATATATATAAAAAAAAAAACTATATGTTGACGAGAGGGATCTGTTGATACATATATCATTATAACACCATCAGCCATACATTCAAAAGGATAATTTAGGGAAGAATATGTTGGGAATTTTTGGATTACTATTATTAATTTCTTAAATTAATATTAAATTATTGAAATATTAATTATAGAAATAAATATTATTTTAATTAATTAAATATTTGAGATTAGTTATTTCAATTTTTATGTGAATAAGTTTATAATAGATCAAGCTTTCAATTAATTAATATTTAAACGAAGAGTCTCTGCTTTCATATATGGAAATTATAAAGTTATTATTCTATTAAACGGTTTTGTACGAACTATATTGTAGGAAGCTTTAATTGGCATATAGATTGTTCCTCCATTATTTCATTTTTTTGTGTTTAATCGAGGTAAAAAAAAATGGGTTCAAGCTCTTATTTAGATATACATTTTCTAAATTTCTTGTGTTTGTGAGATACTGGGATTGTGTCATAATCATAAACATGCAACATATTGCACATCATTATCATGTAAAATTAATTTATAATTGTAGGCGACTTTAATTTCTAGTTGTAGGAGATTTCTTACTTTGACTTTTTTTCTGAATTGTACATAAACAAGGGTAGATAGTGTGAAAACTTTAAATTAACCTTTAGACAAGGAAAACTGGTAACACGGCATTGAAATCAAAAGTTCCAAACCGAAGAAATTTCCAAATGAGACCTTTTCTTTTCTAGAAACTAGAAATAAAAAATAATTTGTTTGGATAAATTTTTTTAAAAATACTTCTAAAAATGAAAATAAAAAAAAATGAAAAGAACTTTTTTATAAATAAAAATAAGTTTGCTATTAACTAATTTTTAGAAGTTCATCAATATAATTTCTTTAAAAGATGAGATGACATCTATAAATAAATTATTGAAAAACTTATTTTAACTTATGAAAAAACTATTTCATTTTTTTTCTTATTATTCTCTTCTTTTAAAAATACTTTTAAAAACACTTACAACCAGATTCTATATATTATTTTATTAATTTCTACTTCCTACACCTTCACACTTCACATCCCCAACAGTACGTGATAGGTAAATTATTGATTAATAGCGTACGTGTAGAAACCAGGCTCTTATAGACTACACACTACATTAATCGAATGTTAGGTGGGGAAAAAAAACTCCTTATATTTGATTTTCATATCTGTTTTTTAATGGAGACCACATATATTTTTTTATGGAAGACAATTTTATTTGAACCTAGCAAGACATTTGTTTGAATGATGTTGGTCACTACATCCACCTCCCTGGGATGTTTATCAAGGAGTTCTTTAAATTAATATTACCAAATATTCATGACAGATTTATTTCCAGCAAAAGTAAAAAATAACCGGATGTGGTTTAATTTGATTCCGATGAGAATGAGATCTAACTTAGTTGATTAAATAAAAATATATAAATTGTTATAAATTTCATTAGACTATCTTTAATTAGTAACAAAATAATATTAATTCCCATGAATTCCAGCATTCCCGGGAGTCATACATGATAAACCCATGAAATTTTATACTACTTGTTTTTTTAATTTCACTTTTTGTTTAAAATTGTTTATTTTTAGATGTTGTGACTGCGAGGTTACGTTTTCAATTGGAGGAATAAACCAAAAGACGCATGGGTTGCAAATAACCTAAATAATTAAGTTATCGTACTTGAACAATTCCGTACTGTATTTTCTATAAATAATATTTTACACGTTATTTTAGTGTTTATTAATGATCTGTTAACTTATAATTTTTTAAGACCACTTATGTTTAAACATGTACCACATTAATTGTTTAACTAATTTGGATCCAAATTTCAACATGTTATAACGTGTTCAGATTCAGGTTAAACTTACAGTCACGTTAACATCACATGTTTTATTCCACATTAAGAAATTAATTTAGTCTAAAATTGATTTTAAATTGAATTAACTTTAAATATATTTTTTGTATTGGATAAAAAAATCTATTAAATTTTATTATTAACTTTAAAATATACTTTTTTTTAACATAAATTACATTATTTCAAAACTTATTTAATAAAAGAACAATTTTATATAATAAATTGGATATGTAATTTATTTTATTCTTAAAAGTGAAATAAAAATGACCAAGGGTCATTGAAAATGTAATTTGTCATTCTGCCAAAATTCAAAAAAATGCATAACTTAATTGACAATATTAATATATTTTCAAATACTAAAATATAATATAATAAATAATTAAATTTAACTTAAATGATAATATTAATATATTTTTAGATACTAAAATATTGTATAATAAATAATTAAATTTAGAGATTAAAGTGATAACATAGTATTTTTTAGTGATCTTTTTGTCATATTATTATTTTCAGAAACTAAACTAAAAACACTTCACTTCTCAAAAACAAAGTTGATCTTTTTTATCCATAACAAATTGACAAATTCTATTCCAAATCAATTTTATCAACATATTTCCACATAAACTACGAGATACAAGTTAATTTATCAAATCAGGTTTCAATCCTCACTTCCTATGATACTGAGAAGCAAAAAGTATCGACTTTTAAACGGGGAAAAACAAACAAACATGTACTTTGTGTCTTTATTTAAAGACCTGCAAATTTGTAACAATACTTGTCATTAATAATTATTTTGAAAGAGAATATATCAAATTAAATTAGTGTAATTTGATTATTATTTCACCATTTTTATAACAATATAAAATATAATTTTTATTGATCAATCTATTAAATTATATTTATATATTGTTAAGATGTTATGTCACATTTATCAAAATTAAACCACAACAAAAAAGTAATTAAATAGTCCATATTTTAAGATATTTTAAAATATTTATATTATGTCGATTTTAATCTATCCTAACAAAGTAACAAATGATTTTGAATTAATATAAATTTTGTATATTTAATTTATGTGAAAGGAACTTACAAGTTTTAAATAAGAATTATCATGTTAAAAATTATAAAATAATATATAATAGTTATTAAAATTACATCGGTATAATTTGATCCTTTTTATCTTAAAAATAATATATTAAAGAATTATGAATTTTCTATTCTGCGCGGGGCACACGTATTAGGCAGTGTTATGAAATTTGGTTCCACTCAGGCGGTCAGACTAGTCCAACCTGAACTCGACGGTCTATCCGGGTCAGTTTCACAATTGGATTGTTCATGCATGTTGCATGAGATGACCTTGCCAACTCCTGTCAATTTCAAAGGAACCTGATGATCCGACCCAATATTAAAAACCCGGACTCGATTATGCACGTAAAAAAATAAAATAGATCATCTATATTATGCCGTTTGATGTTTCATTTTTATCAATTATTATTTTAAATTTTAAAATATAAATGAACTTTTCATAATTAAATAATATTAGTTATATATATAATAAGTATATATAATTTTAAAATTTTAATATATATTAGGTCAAATTAAGTCAATTAGTGATTTACGATTAAATCAGTCACCCACTAATTTATTACCTTAACTAAATTAATGACAAGATGGATTTTTATAACATTGATTTCAGAATCCTTCCAAACACCTTAAATAAAAAATGTTAAGCACGTGTTTGTTCTTCACCGTTATTTTTTTCTTAACTAAAAACTTCTGCATTGAAGTTTTACCGTTAGTTTCGATGAGGATGGCATGTGATAATTTATTTATTTTTAATTATACTATTTTATCTAAAAAAAATTATTGATTTTTGTTAACGAATCTGAGAGAACTCGTTTCATCACTTTTAATTGAGTTTTTTCTTTTTACCATATTTTTTTAATCTATAAACATTGAATTTGAGATTTTACTTATAAAAAATTAAATTAAATTTCATCCAAACTAATAAATTATTAATTAACATGTAATAAATTAACATATGAATTCCCTTCTCACTTTTTTTTACCTCTTTTCTATTTTTTTTCAATCAAATATATTTACTTATCATTTTATTTTTCACTTAATGTAACTTTTTATTTTAAATTTTATCTATTTTATTTCTCTCATATGAACCAACATAACCTAAAAACTCATGACAGACTACCGGTGAATTAAAATTACTCAATTTTTAAAACATGAAAAATTATGTGTAATAAAAAAAATTAGGAACCAAAATTGCAAGTTATAAAACGACACGCCAAAAGTGAATTTAAGTGGAAAATAAAGGAAAAAGAAAAAATTTGCTAGGGTTTTCCCTGCACTTGGGGTTCGTAGAGGAGAAATTCAAATTCAGTGTAAAGAAA
The DNA here is from genome assembly GCA_007407185.1 of Glycine tomentella. NCBI lineage: Eukaryota > Viridiplantae > Streptophyta > Magnoliopsida > Fabales > Fabaceae > Glycine > Glycine tomentella. Next base: position 2,451,947 of record PYAF01002518.1, on the reverse strand, counting down.
TTAGATTTTTGAACGAAAGCGACGAACTTTAAGTTCATGGACCGCTTGCGTCCTAGGAATCGAGCGGTCTTTTCTGGATTTACAAATGCCGAGGTATTTTAATTACAATTGATGTGCCACCGGTCTGGGTTTTCAATTTTGATTCTTCAACTTTTTCTATGCCGTTCCTCTAGCATCATCGTTATCAGCTATACAATTGGGATATGTTCTTTGTGTTTGGAATTAAAAGCCTTTGGCTACAAATTATAAGTTTCTAAGTTTAATAACGTTTCACTGGTTCAACAATGTTTCACGTCATGTCTTTAGTATTTGATGTTACTTCGATGATTCCAACTTTGATTGTTCATTGTTGGTCATGGTGTTTGTATGAAGGTAGTGAGTAGTGACTGATAATTTTGTGAAGGTTATGGATAAGGTTTTAAATAACGGGTATGGTCGCTGATTCATCGCATTACTTGATATTGCTGGAAATTGCAGACAAATGCGACTGAGGTGGCCATAATTTCAGTTGTGTTACAGTCATAGACATCCCCAAAACGGGTAAATCACTTTTTTGGTCGCTGAAAGTGTTAAGAGCTATCATATGCATTCCTAAAACTAAGGAAATGCCAAATAAGTCCCTGAAATTGTCTTTAGCTAAGTCCCTAAACTTAACCACTTATGGTCATTTTAGTCCCTATGTTAACATTATCACTTAAGTCACATCTTTCATGTAGCGGTTGAACTAATGCAATTGACAGATTGTAGTTCTATTTCCTTAGTTTCAGGGACTAAGGTGATAGCACCTAACACTTTTAGGGATGAAATAGGTGATTTACGCGGTTGTGGACTGTTTTTTAAAACCTTGGTTATAGAATATAGAGGGTGTGCTTTAGCATGTCCTGTTAATGATTTGAACTTGCTGTGCTCCGGATAACAGATTGAGAAAATGGAGAAATTGTTGAGGGAACCTACGGGGGGATCATTGGGCAGGGAATTTTACCAAAAACTGGCTCGAAGTTTCAAGTGAGTTTTGCTTTTCAATGGTTGTTGGTGTATTTTATAGTAATAAATGCAGTATTGTCATTGAGTGTTGGAATGTTATGTTTCTGCAGCTATTCCTCTGGTCGTGCTGGCAAGCCTATCATAAAATGGATAGAGGTTGATGTTCTTCTTACTAACTCATGTATTTTATTTTCTTAATTTTCTGTACACTATCCTTCAAACGCTGTTGCTTTCTTTTTTCTGATATTGGAGAGCTTGTTTGTCTTTGTGCCTTAATTGTAAGTAGTTTTTAATTTATTCTTTTATTTTGGGGGAAATTTTAGATTGAGAGTTGGTTTCAGACTAGGCTCCAAGACTCACCACAAGTCCCTAGCAGTGAGTTGATGGTTCCTAAATGTAAGGAAGGTGAGACTTCTTGTGTACCTTAAGGTTCTTAGCATAGTCACTACTTATGCTGTCTTCAAGCATTCAAATGGTCAACATTAGATTATTTAATATAATTGCAACATCTATCATTGCTGTGTTATGGTAGGTTGCCTATTTTATGCTTGATGTGTCTGGGGTCTATGCTGTCCTCAAGCATTCAAATGTTTAACAATGGATTATTTTTTATAATTTCAGCGTCTATCATTGCTGCTTAAGTTATGGTAGATCGCCTATTTTTAAGTTATGGCTTTTATGTTAAGCTGCTTCATGTTATTAGGAGCATGTTTGGTAGAAGAAAATATGATGCTGAAGGTGAGGAAGTGACTTGTTAGCAATGAAGGGAATATGGAAGTGCTATAACATAGCCCTCCATGGGCTCTGTCTCACTTTCTATTTTCCTTTTATTTTTTGTTTAGTTAGCTGCTACACTTGTATTTATAGATATATTTGAGTAAACTCCTAATCAACTGAGTATATCTTGTGAGATTGTGCCTGAACTGATAGCTTTGCAGGAGAAACTATGCAACACCCATCAGAGTTGGAATTTGAAGCAAGATCATCAAAAGATGGAGCATGGTAAGCACATACAGAGTATTGCAGTTAGTGTAAATTCTTATAATCAACTAATCATCAGTATTCAATGCTTATGAAGTATTTTAAATTTTACTGTCACTAAAAAGTTTTCACAAATACCTTTCCAAAGTATGAAAGGAAAACATTCTCATGTACACTTTTCCAATATTATAAAATGATTTTGTTTATCCTTATTGACATGGTTACTTTGGAGCTACTTCAATTGTTGATATCTTCATCATATGTGTCCCCTTGACATGCATTCCATGTTGGTAGCAAGGTTGCTTGAAGTCTTAAATCATGGATTGCACCTCTAGCTCCGGTTAATGTAAGATCAGACTCACATCCCATTCATATTGGAATGGGAAAAGTAATTCAAATATGGATGTACCAATGCCACATCTGGCTATCTTATTATTAATTAATTATGGCCATTACTATTAACATGGAAAGGCACATTTTTTATGGTATGGATTGTGTTCATAAGTCGCTAAACTTGTTCACAATTCACATCTATAGTACTGTATAATTGTGCTTTGTGCATTTGTTCCATTCTATGGTATTCTGAAGATGGAACTTGCATAGGAGTTCCCGTAATAGATATTCCAAAAACTCAGGAGGCTCTTGTATCTATATAATCCCATTATTTTTCTTTTTTCTTTTCTCATTGTTAAGCAATTTGCCTTCTCCTAATATGATTGATTTTCCTCTTTTTAATAAAGAGACAATATTTTCTTTTTCCTTGTGGATCGATGCAGATGGATTATTTAAATGGTGCTCTTTCACACACAAAAATGGTGCTGTTGGTTCTGGTACCTGGACAGTCCTGTCTTTAATCAATTTAATTTCTATCTTGAAAAAACTAAGCTCACTGCTTTTTTATTGCTTTTAGGAAAAATATATTTAAAAAAGTTTAGGCCATCTATACGGTAATACTATAACATTCTTTCTTCCCTGCTGAAAAATTATGGGTAGTTTATTTTTGCCTTTTGGTTTGAACTGCATTTTTCCCGCTCTTGCACTTTCTATTTTTGAAAGAATAATGACTGATTTTCATAAATTTTACAGATCTGCTATCCTTAAATTTTGTACAATTTGCAGTATCTTCTAATTGCATACGTAGACATATTATATTCAAGATTACTGTCCTGATCAATTATGTAATCTTCAAATATTATGTAATTGCAGGTACGATGTTGAGGCATTTCTAGCTCATAGATTTCTTAGCACAGGGGAAGCTGTAAGTTTTCACAATCCTGATATTCATAGCTTAGTGATGCAAGACCTGTAGATAGATTGATTTTCCCCTATAAAGAAGGTACAAGATTTTGCCATCTGAGACATTCTTTTGCCTTTTGTTAAAGGAAGTCCATGTCAGATTTGTTGGATTTGGAGCTGATGAAGATGAATGGATCAATATCAAAACTTCAGTACGCCAACGCTCCATTCCTTTGGAAAGCACAGAGTGTTCCAACCTGAAAATGGGAGACCCAGTTCTGTGCTTCCAGGTGAATTAAGGCTGAATTTCCTAGCCGAAGCGTTGTTACTGGACATTAAAATATTTAACTTGACAATTTCAATCGGATTTTAGGAGAGGAGAGATCAAGCAATTTACTATGATGCTCACATTGTAGAGATCCAAAGGAGAATGCATGATATTAGAGGTTGCAGATGTCTCATCTTAATTCGTTATGATCATGACAACAGTGAGGTGCATATCGACTTTGCATTTGGTTGCATTAACCATTTCATGCGTAATTTACAACTTTCTAATGTTGTGTTTACTCCTTCAAGGAAAGAGTTCGCTTGAGGAGACTTTGCCGCAGATCAAGATCTTAAGCGCATTTGGGATCAATTCTTTTTGACATTCAAGGTGAGCTTTCAAACAGTCAGCAAAGGACCTGGGTGCAGTAGGAAGCAACTAGCACTTGACATCGAGTATGGTTCTCGTTTATGCAAATTTCATTGCTGAAACATGTAAAGCCTTTTCCCTGTCCACTTAACTTTTGGTTGGGAGTGTTGTAGAAGAAGAATTATGAAACTCGTGGCCCTTTTTTTGTAATCATTGGTAGATAAGGGAAGTAGATGTTAAAAGATGAGTCAGCTTCAACTATGGAATTGTTAATACACTCGGGGGAAAAAACCTCATTTTTTAAAATATGTTTTTCATCAACGGCAATGATACCTAATATGGATACCTCCCTCATCATTCGTATGTTTCCGGAACTGAATCAAAGGAAAATATAAAGTTTTATGGTTCTATCGCGGGTAAATAAGTTGAAGTATGATTTTAGTAAAGTTTATTATTTTTTCCTCCTGGGTAGATTAATCTCGCACACGATATTTGCCTGTCTCATTCTCAAGGAAATTTTGCACATGGAGAAATCAAACATCGATTTTCTAGTTTAATAGATTGTTCTCTCATGAATGTAAATGAGATTTTATACTAACTTTTTGTTTTAATAAAGTTGATTTAATATATGTAAGAATTATTAAACTTAAATTAACATATTTTACATCATTGTGTCAACTTTATGGATTTTAATAAAGTTGATTTAATATATGCAAGAATTATTAAACTTAAATTATCATATTTGTATATTCCTCTAATTTATAGTCTCAGTTTAAATGAATAAATTGTGTTGTGTCTCTATAACAAACAAGTGAATTCGCCAATCGATTTTCAATTTTTATCATGATTTTTAAAATAAGTGTGACTTATTCTGAAGAACAACTGAGACATTAAGTATATGATTGCATCATAATATAATCTGAAAAAAGGAATAGAATTTAACAAAGGTAAGAAATGTACAAATGTGAGGTGATTATTTTGTTAGTTTGATTTTGGAAGGTTCGGTCAGTACAGCCGAAAGATTTAAATATTCCTTATCCACTAGCAAAAAGAAACCTGAAATGTAATAGGATGGATACAACTTCGATTAGGACAAGAGCTGTCTATTTAACATAAGTTATAATAATTGTTTTGACACCTATTAAGGAATTGAAACTTTTTTTTATTTCAAAAATATCTTTCCTAACAAATCATGATTCCGTTATAAAAACACAACGAAATCATGATTTTCTTACAAATCAGTTTTTACCTCCCTTACACAACAAAATCTTGATTTCGTTGTATTTTTAACCCCAAACATAACAACAAAATCGTGATTTCATTATTATATTTTGTGATACCTCTCCTAACAAAATGGAATCATGATTTCATTGCGAGTAATTTTATCACAATCTAATCACGATTCCTTTGTGAATAATTTTTTATCATAGCGAAATCGTGCACGATTCTATAGCGATTAATGCTAGAACATACAATAGAATCGTGATTTTGTTGTAGATTTCTCTACAGCGGAATTTTGATTCCGTTTGTGTCGTTCAAAACAAAAAAAAAAACAATGAAATTGTGATTTCGTGGACTGTAAAACCCTAGAAAAAGAATACCAGATCAGATGGAACGCACAAAAAGGAAGAACAGAAGGGTTAAGGAGGAGAAGGGAAGTGTTCTTTGGGTTGGAAAGGGAAGGGTTGGATTGGGAGGGGGTAGGAGAAGGAAAAAGGGCAGGAAATGGAAGAATGAAGGGGAAGAGGGAAGAGGAAGGGCTGAGACATTTTGAAGTTGCGGGTAGAAGAATAATTTCATTTGGGAAGTAGGGGCAAGAGGAATTTATGTAAGGACCAATAGTAATTCTCAAGTCAGAAAAGGACTGTCTTGTCCAACTACAAATATAAACTAGTTATGTATGCAGTGTAATTCACCTTTTTCTTTTGACAGTAATGTCATTCCCCTTTTAGAGTTAAAAAAATAGCATAATGTACCTCAAACCCAATTCGGCTTCCTATCCTTTAAGCTTTACTCAAAAAATGCTTAATTACTTTGCTAGTTTTAGACATAATTTGACTCTTTCAAATTTTAAGTTCGTAAAACAATTATTGAAATTAATTATAAAAAATCAATTTATGTAAGGTATTGAATATGAATGTTATTATGGTAGTATGTTATCAAAGAGGACAATACATAATGTAAATAATTAATAAATGTTAATTTATGTTTCAAAATTATTAAATATATCAAGTGAAATATTTTTTTTTGTGTTAATTCTTCAGTTCATTAGAAAAAAACTCTAACTAATTTGGAGTTTAGCCAAAAGATAATTAAGATGTGATTAAGAATTATTTTCGAAAAAATGAAACTCGAGTACTATTAGAACAATTCCAATAAAATAGTCAATTACACTTTAGAAAAGAAAAAAAAATATAAAAATAGAAGATATAATATAGTTGTCACAAATGACTCGAAAAAAAATAGTTTAAAAATCTATGTAATTTTAGTTTCATATAATATCACAATTAAAAGAAAATTATTATATATAAATAATTTTTTTTATCAGCCAATGTTAGTTGTTAAATATTAACTTTTTATTAATAGAGAGATTCGAACACACTTTCTCTCCTTCCCTTCTTTTTCTTTTATCACCCAACCAACCTTATATCTCTTGTTATATATAAATAATTAACTAGCTGGATTGTTTCATATGCTATATGCTGTTCCTTTTTTTGTTAGATATTTTAACAATTAGAAAGGTAAATTTGGAGCAACTATTCAACACTTGTATAAGAAAATAAAATAAATCAAATTTCTTTTCCAGGTTATAATTAATTTATACACCTCAATTTATGGAAACAAATTGAAAATGGAGAAACTTTTAAAAAAGAGAAAAAAAAATACATAAAATACTTTTAACTTTAGATTGATTTATATTCACAAAAAAAAAAAAAACTTTAGATTGATTTATTATATTTTTCTCCATGTCAATATTTATTGAAAATTTAACCAAAAACTACCTGTTAACTCGGACACAATTTGGAAATTTATTTTTGACATTTTCAAACATATCATAGGTGTTATTTATCCCAAAAGAACCTACAGGTATGAGCACATTAAACAAAATTAAATGGTCATTCTACCTTTTCTTTTTAATCATGTGGAAAATGCTTCTTAAATTATTGACATGAACAAGTCAATACTCAACAAGAATAATGTATAGCTATTAGCTGGCTCGTTCTTAAAGGTGATGAATTACCTACTTTATTTTGGCTGAAACCATGACATCGTCCATTACATACAAGATTCAACTTTGCTAAAATTGAAACTATACTATACAAATAAACAAAACACACTATTACTTAATTATAACTAACTTTAATTTATTATACACGATTTATAACATTATCATAATCTTAACTATGCTTTTTTAACGGTTGTACACACTTTATCCACCACATTACAATGCTTCACTATGAAAGCAATAAAATAATAGATAACAGGCGATAGAACTCCCAACTTCACACCCTCCATGCCTCACTCAATATAATTCAACCGCTTTTCCAATATCTGAATCAAACTATTGAACAGTAGCACAAACTTAGACATATCAATCTGGATTTTTGCCTTACAGATTGTTGAATAGCCGCGGTGCACCTAACCAAATAGATAACTCCAAAACATAAAATGACTAGACCAAATAAAAAGCATAAAAGGGACCTATGCCTAATCCATACACTTGTTGACACAAACATCGTGTATAGACATATTAAGAGTAATGATATATTGTCAATAAACTAAGGATTTCTTTTCCCACAGGACATCCATCAATATATTCCATTAGCACCAACGTAACCCAAGGCAAGGATGCTGACTCGGTTAACTGGGTATCATTGCATCACCCCGAATAACTTCCCTTATAAACTATCTGTTAAAAGCTTCTCTCAAATCAAGGACTATCTCTTAAGCATGTTATTTGTGTTGCCGACCAACAACAATGATTCGAAATCTAGATTTCCAAACATACAAAAAAATGTAATAAAACTTTACAATGTTTCATTATGCTTTACAGTCACTTATTAGGCTTTAAAATATTGCATTTGGAAAGAGAAAAAAAGAATAGATCTCCAATAATAGTAGTAATTTGACATTCAAAATACGGGGCAATTTTGACAAATTATTAAAACATAAATGAAGCCATCCCCCTACATTTCCCAAGCAAATTCCAAATATGTGAAAAAAGGAGAATCACTTGGGCAAATAGTTCCAAAAATACCAGTTTCTTGAACAGCTTCTGATTTCCTTGACATATGGGTTGCTCCATCAACATAATTGCCAGGACCAACCGAACTCTGCAAGTTGCCACAGACACAAAAGTTAAATGTACCCTCCCAACAACCTGAATTTCTATTGAGAGCAAGAAAAATGTAAAGTAACAGAAAATGCAATCATGGCAAACGAACATCAAATGTTTCATACAAATATAGTATATCTAGATTAAGTTACATGAATATTTCAGCTGGCTGCACAAGATAAGTTTAATAATAGCTGCAGAAATCAATACCTGCTTTGTATGTCCAAGTAACTCGGGAAATACACAAATCACTAATGAAGCCAAGAGCTTCCATGATGGCAAAATTCTTAAAAGAATCAAACGTGCACCTTGCAATGTTTGGTGTTAGAACAGGAAAAAATACAATGAGCACCCAGTCATGTAGAACGACAGACCAGGAGAACCCCATCATGTAGAATTTGAATACAGGAAGTAAGAAGTCGTTAGAATAATAGAGGTGGACATTTCAAACTTCAAAGTCATCATTACCTACACATATAAATGACAAATATTTGCAACTTCTAGTAACTGAGCTGATGCTTACATAGCGGGTATACAAAATTGAAAATGTAGAAACCACAACCTTATGAATTGAAACTGTCGTGGCAAAGTATTCAAAAACATCATGCTGACAGTGCAAAAACAATCTTCAAAAGCAAAACAAAAAAAGGGTGAGAATAATTTTTGAAAAAAAATAAACTAAAGCATCCTCATCCTTCATTTCAATTAGAATAATCCCATTTAAATTTCATGACATGTGCCCACCAATATAGCAGAGTTGGGAGTAAATCATCAGAAAAGGAAAGCAAAAGCAATAATGATAAGATATAATAATGATTAAACAACTACAAACAGCTGTCAGAATATATACAACTTTCTGTTGGTCAAATTCAGACAACAAGAAGCCCAGAAATAGCTTTAAGTCAAAAGTGATAAGGATAAAGAGGGCCAAGTACAAGGGTGCACAGCTTAAATTGTCCAGTTCCTACTGGAAAATATTAGTTTCATATTTGCAAAATTCCATAAACAAACAAAAGCATAACCTGTGCACATGCCTTCAACATAGTAATTACTGTTCAGATATGTACAAACTTAACATCAAAAGACTCTTCCCAATTGACACAATCTAATTTTACTCATAACTCAAGTATTTTTGACAAAGTTGAAAAACAGTGCACAGGTTTTGCATTATGATATGTGATGGTGACCATAAAGAAAGTTTAGCATACATTAATGCTGAACTGCATTGTTCAGAAAATTGTCAGAGAGGATCTTCAGTTCCCAACTATGTAAGAGCAAGCAGGATTTTGCCAGCGGTCAAAATGATGTCAGCCAGAAATATCAATTTGAGCAGTTTATGACACTGTTCTCCCGTGACAAATAGATGCAATATAGAGGTTCTTTGCCCATTTTTCCTGCATGAGATAAAAAACATCAAATGTTAACATGTGCGATCATGGAATGACAATGAATAAAGGAAAATCAGATGCACTGTTTACCTTGACATGAGTACCAGGAAAAGCAGATGTGCGGAGTGTCTCCTGAGTTTCATCAGCTGGTTTTCTTCTTGGGACACTAAGAACAAGAGCAGCTTGGTCCCATGTTGCAGCAGTTGAGGTGATGCGATAACCACTATCCCACCTTCGATGAATACCTTCACTGGGATACAAGAAATCAAGTTCCACAACCTGGCATTAAGTTTGGAGAGAATACATAAATCAGATGGATTTTTCAGTGCCACAAGGATAATTAATCACAATTAATTTTTTGAAATACAAGACCTGGTCTGAAAAACCAGCCCCACGGGACATAACAATTGCCCATCTAGAGCCGGCAGTGGCCATAGCAGTGACATAAAATCCTTCTCTCCACTTTTTGTTGATCCACTTAAACGGAAACGAATCACTGACTTTATAGGATTGCTGTAAGTACTGGGTACCTAAAAGGATCAATCGAAATACAAGTAAGAAGACAATTTAAACATAGCCAGTCAAAATATGCAAAAGCAAAACAGTTAATCATCTAAAGTCAAGCCAATTATTGCCATCCCAAATACACAATACATGAAGAATAAAAACTTCAGGGGTATTAACCTTTAGACATTACAACCACTGAGGATCCATTATTAGCCCCGGCTATGGCACTAATGTAATAATTCTTCTCCCACTGTTCCATAATCCATTCCTATTAAACAGAAACATGAGTTTGTTAGCCTAAATTAAGTTAAAAACAATCAGTAAAATACAGTACAGATAAAACGGTAATAGTGACAAAGATGATAATATGATATCACCAACACCACATGCATAATGACACCGCTAAAACATAAACTAACCAACCTTGTGAAGGAAGTAGGGAGAGAGTTCATAAACTTGTGTGGTGAAACCAGTGCCAGCATCCATAATGAGTGCCCAAAGATTAGAACAAGAAGCCACGCTACTGATAAATAAACCATCTTCATTTCCTTTATCAATGTGTTGGGCCAGTCGCACATCAGCAACATTATAATGATACCTACACCAAAAGATAATACCTTTAGGCTCTGACATTTTAAAATCTCTTGCAAAAACTTATTTAATATCAAAAGAAAACCTTTGCTTCATTGGTCGACGAGCATTGTAAACACTAATCCATTGTGTAGCAGGCATTCCCATTCGAACCTTCTTATTTGGTTGTTCATCATCATCTTCTTCTATGGTCAATCGCCCCCTCTTGTGTCCAACCTGACATATAAGCTGCAGAATAATAACCCAGAAAAAGGGCAGTAACCGTCAGACTTTAAATATGTAAGCAATAAAAGCAAATTTTAAAATAATAATAGAATTAATTACCTTCTGAGCACCTTCAGTGTTTATTGGCCTGATGTCTGGATTTGGGCCCACGATTCCATCGAAAAGGGATATATATTTTGCATAATTTGGTTCTTCATCAAACTTCAAATTCACTACATATTCAACAAATTGCCGAAATGGTTGAGGACAAAAGCAACACAAAGTTTCTGGAGAAGTGGCCATCTTTTTCTTGCAGACAAGAAATCCTTTTTTTTCTCCCTGTAAAAAAAATCATAAGAATCATATTTTCATTTACCATTAGTACTAAAATGACTATTTGAAGGAATAATAACCTGGTATCCTTGCCAAGGTAGCCTACCACGAAGTAGAAAGACAAGAGTGTAAGCAAGAGATTCCAAGTCATCTCTCCTGCTAGCTGTTCTACCAAGATGAGCATGCACGCTAGCATAACGAACTGTGCCCCTGTGGCAAGAATATAGTTTATAAAATCACTCAAAACCTAGACATTGACTACAGATTATAGATATTTAGCAAATAATTTACCTAAAAACATCTGGACGTTGATCATAGTCAACATGAAGGCCAGTCGAACTATCACGCCACCGAGTTGCTGTATAGATAAATTGGGAGTGCGATGAATAGCCAGATTACGGGAAATTAGGCTTATGTTCATTGACAATGGAAATATCAAAGATTCAAGGGTAATGTAATGTACCTACCTAATCCAAGATCAACCAGAAACAACTTCTTTTCATCAAGTGTTCCAGGGGGTCCAAGCAAAAAATTCTCAGGTTTTACATCACCGTGCACATATCTGTAATAATGAGAGCAGAATGATGAAATGTTCTTGCAACAAAATGTGATCAATATACCAACAATCCATCCTAACTTGAAATATATATATATATATATATATATATATATTTTCTAATGACACCCTTCTAACATGGCATGGTATGATAAAGCAATAACTGCTATGTATTACAATTGAGGAATGTGAGAAGATTAAGTACAAACTCTGAAATTAGTTACAGTCTCCAACGTTAATTTTCTAATCAACAGTTATTAGTTAGGAAGCATTCTGAACTGTAACCAATCTGTCAAAGAAAATAAAATCCAGAAATAAACCATAAACATAATCAGGAAAATGGGCATCACCCTCTAGAATGCATCTTCTCTAATATGGAGATAGCCTCGATTGCAATACATGCAACCATTTCTGTAGACATCCTGAAACCAAAAAGGAAAAAGAAATAAAAGTTAGCCATTCAATATTCTCTATAACATTAAGAAAAATAAGATGCATTACATTTCAATAACATTTCAGAGAGATACTCACATGTGAGGATTGTTGTTATTCCAAACGTCCCACAGACTAGGGCCAAGCATATCCATGACCTGTATGCAACATTTCATTAGAAAAACATTCAGAGACAACCACGAGCCTCTGTCCATATATTAAAAATTTCACGAGCACATACCATAATATAGTAGTCACCTTGCCCTCCCTTATAATGAGCTTGCGGAACACCATGACTACCACCTAATGCGCTGCAAGATATAATCATCGCAAAGTTAACACTTAATAGTTAATATCCATGATAAACTAAAACCCCAGGAGAGCAACGGGAAGAAAAAATAGTGAACTCACTTGTAAACCTGCCACTCATATGGGGGTCCATAATTGCACCCTTTGCTGCTTCTATGCTCAAATTTTAAGGCTATCTACAATCAATAGAGCAATACGTCAACAATGACAAATCCAATATGTATCAGTCAAACACACTCTTTAACCAAATATCAACACCCTAACTAACACCATACCTCAACAGCACCGGCACCAGTTCGTTCACTAGAATTCGCAGCTCCGAGCAGCCGACCAACATAAACCTGCCCAAATCCTCCCTTCCCAAGTTTTCTCTCAACTCTGTACAATGGGGAACCACCAACCTGAACCTGTCCGTAAAGAAAACAAACAATAGATTAATATTCATAAAAATCATTTCACATAATCAAACAGACAGAGAAAATGCAAGAATCAGAAAGTGGCGAAATGTGAAACAGAATGCACCTTCTCTGGAATAGGAGGTGTGGTGCCTTCGTCTTCAGCTCCGGGAGCCTTATCGGCACTGCGGCCACCACTATCGTACTCATCCATGCCTTCCACTTCCAAAACTCTACCTGAAACCTTCTTATTTTTAATATTCTCCTTCAATCCTTGATCGTCTTTCAGCTTCCACGCTCTGGTTCCACGAACGGCACCACCTTCGTCTTCGGCGTTCAGGATTTGATCGGCAGCGACGGCAATCGCATTGTTCAGCCTGCGGTTCCTCCCGGTCGGAGCGGCGGCGTCGGCTGGTTCCTCCGACAGGCTCCGGCGGCCGGCGGCGAGGATGGCAGAGTGGTCGGATTGGCGTTTGCGCTGTCTACAAGGCCGCTTTTGCGTGGCCAGGAACGCAGCTCAGGCATCGTAAGGGAGGCGCAGGCCCATGAAGATGCGGGAGACTCGTGCAGGTTCCAGGATCATCGATGAGTGAAGATTATGGAGTTTGAATAAACAACAGAAAATGGGGGAAAAAATGGCTTCGGAGATGGATAAATAACGAAGCCGATAGGATCAACCCGGACTTAGGATTTGATGAGAGGGAATTTCAGAGATCTGTGGAGGGAAACGAAAAAAGAGACAGAAACAGAGAAAGATAGACGGAGATTCGAATGAGAGAGACAGAGAGAGAGCTTTGTTTTTTCATTTTTCCTATTTTTTAAAAAATAAGCATTTTATACGCATTGCATTAGTTGTTTTTTTTTTCCTTTTTCTTTAGATTTAGGAAAGCATTAGATAGGTTACAATTTATTGTAATAATAATAATAACAGACAAAATAGTAAACATAATATTAGCATTAAAAAATAATAACATTATTTTTTTACTGCATTGATATTATATTTATCTTTTATCTATTATTATTACTATATATAATTTTTATCGATAAATATTATATATTAATTTATATGAGTGAAGAGAATTGAATCCACAACTCCTCCATCATATTTTAAATTCTGTCCAACAAGCTATGATTAAAAGGAAATAAATTTATTTCATATAAAAAACAAAAATATCAAATTATTTTTAAAACATCAAAAGAATCATTGCAAGAAAATTGTATTTTGATGTAATTCATGGAATCATGGTTATCGATATTGATTCACATTCTTTACACTTTTATTTCTATATATTATAGTATTACAATTTTTTTGACTTCCATACTTTTATATATAAAAATATATAAATATATATATACTTAAAAAAAAACACTTTCATTTGATATACATATTTTATTAGATTATTTTATCCTTTGTTAGTTTTTAAATTTTTATTATTTTTTCTCCTAATAACATCCCACTACTCTCATGTTATTAATATTTTTTAATTTTTAATTTTTAATTTTTAGTTAAAATAGGTCAAGAGAGCACAGAGTGTCTCTCCCCACTGGTATATTATAATGTCAAAATAAATTACATCAAAATCAATCGGAATTTATTAATGCTTGCATTATTTGTTGAGAAAATCTTAGTATGCCTTGTTAATATTGCACTGTGGTCTTTTCTTCTTAAGAAGTTCAAAGTCCAAGCTCTTTCTCTCTTCTCATGCTCACTTTATTTGCTTTAATTGGTTTAAGCAAATATATGGTTTCTTCTTCTTGTGTATCCTATTAGATTAGATATATAATGAAGCTGATATGGATTATTAGGAAAATCAGATAATCCTAAAATTTCAAAATGTTTCTTAGGTTCGGAAATGACTTTTGCATGGGGAAATGTTAAAGTCAAATCCCACAACACCCCTAGAACGCATGTTATAATTTATAAAATAATTGCCCCAAATTGATTGTGCAAATATAAAGAAAAATAAAAGATAAGAAAAAAATTAAGAATATTTTATTTTAACGTGGTTGGTGAACCATGTTCCTATGCATTTCTCAATGCATTAGAAACTCTAAAGTCATGTAGTATTATAGAAAATAATTGTGAGTTGATTAACAATTTTTTTAAAAAATGTCAAACAATTTTGTTTATAAATAAAACAATTTCCTAACTTAAAAGAAAAAAAAATAACACAAATATTCTAACAATCTAAACTTCAAAACTAAAAAAAAAAATACAAAAGAGTTATGTTAATCTTGAAGGCAATAATTATCTGATGGTGATAACCCTCAACGATGACAACTCTTAATGTCATAAGTTAATCCCTTTCCTCCATACCTCAACATTTAGTAAATGGCTGCATATATACTATTAAGAAGTGTTAAAAAAAAAAAAAAAAAAACTCATTTTTCAATGTGGAACATTGAATATAATAGTGAAATACAAGTTTTCTTTTTATGTTTATTCCTTTTCGATTTGAAACTTCAGAAATATGTAGTACTTCATAGCCAACACAGAGTAGAAATCCTTGATCTGATTTACCTTTCAAATAATGCACAATGCATAGAAAAACATTCCATGATCTTGTTGTGGCCTTTGCAGGAATTGTGCAAGCATATGCATATACGACAAAAAAGTTTAGCTCTATTGACCCTGAGATAAATTAATCGACCAACCAACTTGCGATGACACTCTGGGTTTGGAAGAGGATTTCCATTGGCGAAGGGAATCAATATGGTTCAACGAGTTTGGCTCCCAACAAACCCACTTCAGAAATGATATCTAATGCATATTTCCATTGTTACAAGAAAATGCTAGTTAAAACTTCGAGCTACCTCAATCTCCCAAAAATATTTTATACGTCTTAAGATCCTTCATATGAAAATATACACAAAACTAGGTTTTGAAGACCTTAATGGCATCACCATTATTACCCAAAATAATGAGATAACCAACGTCGACCAATACATTAAGTTGCAGATCGTCATATTGCTTAGCAAAAAGATAGTAGTTAGAGTATGATTGCTTGAAACCATATTGTTTCAAAGCACGAACCAACTTTGCAAACTAATACTCAGATGCTTGTTTTAAATCATGTAATAACTTTTGTGTACGACAAACTTTTCCATGTGAGAATGTAATCCCGAAGGCATCTTCTCATACATTTCCTCATCTAGATCACCATATAAGAAATCATTATGAACATCCATCTGTTGTAGTTCACATTTATTAGTTGTTGAAATACTACTAGTAAGGATAGTATGTACATACAATCAGGAAGTCCATGTCATATTTGTTGAATTTGGAGCTGAGGAAGATGAGTGAATCAATACCAAAACTTCAGTACGCCAACGCTGATCTATTATTCCTTTGGAAAGCAGAGTGTTCCAACCTGAAAATTGGAAGCCCAGTCCTGTGCTTCCAGGTGTATTAAGGCTGAATTTCCTCGCTGAAGTGTTGTTACAGGACATCACGGTATTTAACTTAACAATTTCAATTGGATTTTAGGATAGGAGAGATCAAGCAATTTACTATGATGCCCAAATTGTAGAGATTCAAAGGATAATGCATGAAATTAGAGGTTGCAGAAAACATCTTAATTCGTTATGGTCACGACAACAGTGAGGTGCATATTACTTCTGCATTTGCTTGCGTTTACCATTTCATGCGTAATTTACAAGTTTTTAATGTTATGTTTACCGTTTCCAGGAAAGAGTTCGCTTGAGGAGATTTTGTCACAGATCAAGAACTTAGGCGTATTTGGGATCAATTCTTTTTGACATTCAAGGTGAGCTGTCAAACAGTCAGCAAACGACCTGGGTGCAAGCAACTAGCACTTGACATTGAGTATCGTGCTCGTTCATCCAAATTTCATAGCTGAAATATGTAAAGCCCTTTCCCTGTCCAGTGTCCACTTTAGTTTTGGTTGGGAGTGCTGTACAAGTTGAATTAGTTTTAGTTTCATATAATATCAAAATCAAAAGAAAATTATATATATATAATTAACTAGCAGTATTGTTTCAGATGCTATTTCTATTGTTAGATATTTAACCATTAGTACAGTAAATTTGGAGGAACTACTCAACACTTGTATAAGAAAATAAAATAAATCAAATTTTTCTTCCAGATTAAAATTAATTTATATACCTCAATTTATGGAAAAGAATTGAAAACGGAGAAACTTAAAAAAAAAACACATAAGTTACTTTTACCTGTAGATTGATTTATTTTATTTTTCTCCATATAAATATTTATTGAAAATTTAACCAAAAACTACAAGTTACCTTAGACACAATTTGGAAATTTATTTCTGACTTTTTCAAAAAAATCATGGGTGTTAGTTATCCCAAAAGAACCTACAGGTATTAGCACATTAAACAAAATTAAATGGTAATTTTACCTTTTCTTTTTAATCATGTGGAAGTTGCTTCTTAAATTCTTGACATGAGCAAGCTAGTATAGCTATTAGTTAGGTCGTTCTTAAAGGCGATGAATTACCTACTTTATTTTGGCTGTAACCATGACATCGTTCATTACATACAAGCTTCAACTTTGCTAAAATTGAAACTACACTATGAAAAAACAAAACACACCATTACTTAATTAAAAATAATAATAATTGTAACTAACTTTAATTTATTATACCCTATTTATATCATTATCACAATCTTAACTACTAGTACACCCTCCATGCCTCACTAAAAATAATTCTCCCGCTTTTCCAATGTCTGAATCAAAGTATTGAATAGTAGCATAAACTTACACATATCAATCTGGAGTTTTGCCCTTCAGATTGTTGCATAGTCGCGGGTCACCTAACCAGACAGATAACTCAAAAACATAAAATGACTTGACCAAATAAAGAGCATAAAATGCCTAATCCATACACTTGTTGACACAAACATCGCGTATAATTAATGCATTGTCAATAAACTAAGGATTTCCTTTCCCGCAGGACTCCCATCAATATATTCCATTAGTCACTATCGTAACCCAAGGCAAGGATGCTTATTCGGTTTAGTGGGTATCATTGCATCACCCCGAATAACTTCCCTTATAAACTCTGTTAAAAGCTTCTCTTAAATCAAGGACTATCTCTTAAGCATGTTATCATTGCATCACCGACAACAATGATTCGAAATCTAGATTTCCAAACATACAAAAAAATGTAATAAAATTTGAAAAAGTTTCATTCTGCTTTAGTCACTTATTACGTCTATAAAATATTGCATTTGGAATAAAAAATAAAGAGTAGATCTCCAATAATTGTAGTAACTTGACATTGAAAATACGGCAATTTTGACAATAGAACATAAAATGAAGCCACCCCCCTACGTTTGCCAAGAAAATTCCAAATATGTGAAAAAAGGAGATTCACTTGGGCAAATAGTTCCAAAAATACCAGTTCCTTGAACAGCTTCTGATTTCCATGACATATGGGTTGCTCCAGCAACATAATAGTTGCCAGGACCAACCAAACTGCAAGTTGCCACAGCCACAGAAGTTAAATGTACCATCCCAAACAACCTGAATTTCTATTGAGAGCAAGAAAAATGTGAAGTAACAGCCAATGCAATCATGCCAAATGAACATGAAAAGTTTCAGCCATATATAGTATATCTAGATTCAATTACATCAATATTTCAGCTGGCTGCACAAGATAAGTTGAATAATAATAGCTGCAGAATTAAATACCTGCTTTGTATGTCCAAGTAACTCTCAGGAAATACACAAATCACTAATGAAGAGGTACACTAGTTATCTCCCAAGAAGAGCTTTCATGACAGCCAAATTCTCAAAAGAATCAAACGTGCACCTTGCAATGTTTGGTGTAAGGAATAAATACAATGAGCACCCAGTCATGTAGAACGACTGACCAGGAGAACCCCATCATGTAGACTTCGAAAACAGGAAGTAAGAAGTTGTTAGAATAATAGAGGTGTACATTTAAAACTTCAAAGTCATCATTACCTACACAAATAATGGCAAATATTTGCAACAACTAGTAACTGAGCTGATGCTTACATAGCTCCCATTCAAAAGCAATCAAATAAATTGAATATGTAGAAACCACAACCTTATGAATTGAAACAGTCAAGGTAAATTATTAAAAAACATCATGCTGACAGTGCAAAAACAATCTTCAAAAGTAAAACAAAAAAAGGATGAGCATAATTTTTGAAAAAAAAAATGAAATTAAAGCATCCTCATCCTTCATTTCAGTTAGAATAATCCCATTTAAATTTCATGACATGTGCCCAACAATCAAGCAGAGTTGGGAGCAAATCATCAGAAAAGGAAAGCAAAAGCAATAATGATAAGATATATCAATGATTAAACAATTACAAACAGCTGTCAGAATATATACAACTTTCTGTTGGTCAAATTCAGACAACAAGAAGCCCAGAAATAGGTTTAAGTCAAAAGTGATAAGGATACAGAGGGCCAAGTACAAGGGTGCACAGCTTAAATTGTCCAGTTCCTACTGGAAAATATTAGTTTCATATTTGCAAAATACCATCAATAAACAAAAGCATAACCTGTGCACATGCCTTCAACATAGTAATTACTGTTCATAGATGTGCAAACTTTACATCAGAGAGTCTTCCCAATTGACACAATCTCAAATTTTACTCATAACTCAAGTATTTTTGACAGTTGAAATACAGTGCACAGGTTTTGCATCATGATATGTGATGGTGACCATAAAGAAAGTTTAGCATACATTAACGCTGAACTGCATTGTTCAGAAAATTGTCAGAGAGGATCTTCAGTTCCCAACTATGTAAGAGCAAGCAGGATTGTGCCAGCGGTCAAAATGATGTCAGCCAGAAATCTCAATTTGAACAGTTTATGACACTGTTCTCCCGTAACAAATAGATGCAATATAGAGGTTCTTTGCCCATTTTTCCTGCAGGAGAAAAAAACATCAAATGTTAACATGTGGGATCATGGAACGACAATGAATAAAGGAAAAACAGATGCACTGTTTACCTTGACATGAGTACTAGGAAAAGCAGATGTGCGGAGTGTCTCCTGAGTTTCATCAGCTAGTTTTCTTCTTGGGACACTAAGAACAAGAGCAGCTTGGTCCCATGTTGCAGCAGTTGAGGTGATGCGATAACCACTATCCCACCTTCGATGAATACCTTCACTGGGATACAAGAAATCAAGTTCCACAACCTGGCATTAAGTTTGGAGAGAATACATAAATCAGATGGATTTTTCAATACCACAAGGATATTTAATCGCAATTAATTTTTTAAAATACAAGACCTGGTCCGAAAAACCAGCCCCACGGGACATAACAATTGCCCATCTTGAGCCGGCAGTGGCCATAGCAGTGACATAAAATCCTTCTCTCCATTTTTTGTTGATCCACTTAAATGGAAATGAATCACTGACTTTATAGGATTGCTGTAAGTACTGGGTACCTAAAAGGATAAATCCAAATACAAGAAGACAATTTAAACATAACCAGACAAAATATGAAAAAGCAAAACAGGTGATCATCTAAAGCCAAGCCAATTATTGCCATCCCAAATACACAATACATGAAGAGTAAAGACTTCAGGGGTATTAACCTTTAGACATTACAACTAATGAGGATCCATTATTAGCCCCGGCTATGGCACTAATGTAATAACTCTTCTCCCACTGTTCCATAATCCATTCCTATTAAATAGAAACATGAGTTTGTTAGCCTACATTAAGTTAAAAACAAAATTAGTAAAATACAGTACAGGTAACATGATAATTGTTACAAAGATGATAATATGATATCACCAACACCACACGCATCATGCCACTGCTAAAACAAAATCTAGCCAACCTTGTGAAGGAAGTAGGGAGAGAGTTCATAAACTTGTGCGGTGAAACCAGTGCCAGCATCCATAATGAGTGCCCAAAGATTAGAACAAGAAGCCACGCTGCTGATAAATAAACCATCTTCATTCCCTTTATCAATGTGTTGGCCCAGCCGCACATCAGCAACATTATAATGATACCTACACCAAAAGATAATACCTTTAGGCTCTGACATTTTAAAATCTCTTGCAAAAATTTATTTAATATCAAAAGAAAACCTTTGCTTCATGGGTCGACGAGCATTGTAAACACTAATCCATTGTGTAGCAGGCATTCCCATTCGAACCTTCTTATTTGGTTGTTCATCATCATCTTCTTCTATGGTCAATCGCCCCCTCTTATGTCCAACCTGACATATAAGCTACAGAATAATAACCCAAAAAAAGGGCAGTAACAGTCAGACTTTAAATATGTAAGCAATAAAATAAAATTTTAAAATAATAATAGAATTAAGTACCTTCTGAGCACCTTCAGTGTTTATTGGCCTGATATCTGGATTTGGGCCCACGATTCCATCGAAAAGGGATATATATTTTGCATAATTTGGTTCTTCATCAAACTTCAAATTCACTACATATTCAACAAATTGCCGAAATGGTTGAGGACACAAGCAACACAAAGTTTCTGGAGAAGTGGCCATCTTTTTCTTGCAGACAAGAAATCCTTTATTTTCTCCCTGTAACAAAAAATCTCATAAGAATCATATTTTTGACTTACCATTAGCACTAAAATGACTATGAGATAATAATAACCTGATATCCTTGCCAAGGTAGCCGACCCCGAAGAAGAAAGACAAGAGTGTAAGCAAGAGATTCCAAGTCATCTCTCCTGCTACCTGTTCTACCAAGATGAGCATGCACGCTAGCATATCTAACTGTGCCCCTGTGGCAAGTATATAGTTTACAACAAAATCATTCATAACCTGGATGTTGACTACAGTTTATAGATATTTAGCAAATAATTTACCTAAAAACATCTGGACGTTGATCATAGTCAACATGAAGGCCAGTTGAACTATCACGCCACCGAGTTGCTGGATAGATAAATTGGGAGTGCGATAAGTAGACGAGAAATTAGGCATATGTTCATTGACAATGGACATATCAAAGATTCAAGGGTAATGTAATGTACTTACCTAATCCAAGATCAACCAGAAACAACTTCTTTTCATTAGGAGTTCCAAGGGGTCCAAGCAAAAAGTTTTCAGGTTTTACATCACCGTGCAAATATCTGTTATAATGACAGCATAAAGATGAAATGTTCTTGCAACGAAATGTGATCATACCAACAATGAACAATCCATGTAGCTGCTGCTGATACCATGCTAACTTACATTGGTGTGGAATGATAAAGCATTTAAAAGCAATAGTTGCTACTGAAGTAGTAATAAATTTGAAACATATATATATACACACACACACAGAGGACGTATCATATGAGAATGGTCCTCTTATGTGAGAATGAGAACAGTCATTCTTATCCATTAGATTAAAATGAAATGTTAAGATTAAAACATTTTAAATTCAAATTAAAGTCTCATTTAATCATAAAATCTCTATAATATTTACCAAACAGAAAATTAAATATTTTAAATATTTAATTTACGTCAAGATCGTCACCACAACCACCACCATTGCCGTGACAGTGACGGTCATGTTGGTAGCGATGATGGTGATCATGGAGGTGGTGGCAGTAGCAGCGGTCATGTTGGTGGCGACGACGGCGATCATGGAGGTGGTGGCAGCAGCAGCAATGGCTGTCATGTTGGTAGCGACGATGGTGGTGATGGCGACGATTATGGTGGTGGTTGTGGTAACGATCTTGACATAAATTAAATCTTTAAAATATTTGATTTTCGGTTTGGTAAATCTTACAGAAATTTTATAGTTAAATGAGATTTTAATTTGAATTTAAAATGTTTTAATCTTGACCTTTCATTTTAATTTAACGGATGAGAATGACCATTCTCATTCTCACATATCATTCTCATATGATACGTCCTATATATTCAATGACACCATTCTAACTTGGCATGGTATGATGAAGCAATAACTGCTATGCATTACTATTGAGGAATGAGAAAATTAAGCACATGTATAATAAACTCTTAAATTAGTTACAGTCTCCACTCTCCACCGATAATTTTCTAATCAACGGTTATTAGTCGGGAAGCATTCTGAACTATAACCAATCTGTCAAAGAAAATAAAATCCAGAAATAAATCATAAACATAATCAGGAAAGTGGGTATCACCCTCTAGAATGCATCTTCTCTAATATGGAGATAGCCTCGATTGCAATACATGCAACCATTTCTGTAGACATCCTGAAACCAAAAAGGAAAAAGAAATAAAAGTTAGCCATTCAATATTCTCTATAACATTAAGAAAAATAAGATGCATTACATTTCAATAACATTTCAGAGAGATACTCACATGTGAGGATTGTTGTTATTCCAAACGTCCCAAAGACTAGGGCCAAGCATATCCATGACCTGTATGCAACATTTCATTAAGAAAACATTCAGAGACAAGACAACCACAAGCCTCCGTCCATCTATTAAAAAAAATCATGAGCACATACCATAATATAGTAGTCACCTTGCCGTCCCTTATAATGAACTCGCGGAACACCATGACTACCACCTAATGCACTACAAGATATAATCATCGCAAAGTTAGCACCACAATAAAGTAAAACCCCTGCAGAGCAACTCCGTCCTGCGGGAAGGAAAAATAGTGAACTCACTTGTAAACCTGCCACTCATATGGGGGTCCATAATTGCACCCTTTGCTGCTTCTATGCTCAAATTTTAAGGCTATCTACAATCAATAGAACAATACGTCAACAATGGCAAATCCAATATGCATCAGTCAAACACACTCTTTATCCAAATATCAACACCCTAACTAACACCATACCTCAACAGCACCGGCACCAGCTCGTTCACTAGAATTCGCAGCTCCTAGCCGCCGACCAACATAAACCTGCCCAAATCCTCCCTTCCCAAGTTTTCTCTCAACTCTGTACAATGGGGAACCACCAACTTGAACCTGTCCGTAAAGAAAACAAACAATAGATTAATATTCACAAAAATCATTTCACTTAATCAAACAGACAGAGAAAATACAACAATGAGAAAGTGGCGAAATGTGAAACAGAATGCACCTTCTCTGGAATAGGAGGTGTGGTGCCTTCGTCTTCAGCTCCGGGAGCCTTATCGGCACTGCGGCCACCACTATCGTACTCATCCATGCCTTCCACTTCCAAAACCCTACCAGAAACCTTCTTCTTATTAATATTCTCCTTCACTCCTTGATCGTCTTTCAGCTTCCTCGCTCTGGTTCCACGAACGTTCACGATTTCATCGTCGTTTGCGTTATCTACAAGGCGGTTTCTGCGTGGCCGGGAACGCAACGCAGCTCAGGCATCGTAAGGGCGGCATTGGCCCAAGAAGAAGAGGGAGACTCGTGAAGGTTCCAGAATCATCGATGAGTACAGGTTATGGAGTTTGAATGAACATTAATAACAACTGAAATTGGAGAAAAAAATTTTGCTTCGGCGATGGATAAAAAACGAGGTCGATAGGATCCACCAGGAATTAGGGTTTGATGAGAGGGAATTTTAGGGATCTGCGGAGGGAAACGAAAAAGAGAGGGATTCTTTGTAGTTCTAGATTTCTAGTACAGACACAGAAAGACAAACAGAGATTAGAATGGGAGAGAAAGAGAGCTTTGTTATGTCATTTTTCCTAATTTTTAAAAATAAGAATTTTATAGGCATTGCATTGCATTTGATTTTATTTTTTTTAAGGAAAGCATTAGATTGGTGGAAAAAAAATTTAAATATTGCAATTTTAATAAATATTTACAAATTTATTGTAGTTTAAAAACTAAGTGCGAATCTATAGCAATCAAACACGCTCAGGCCAGACGTGTTCAAACACGCCTAGACCAGACGTGTTCAAACACGTCTCATCCATGCGTGATTGGAGCCCAGTCCCGCCCCATCCAAGCATGATCAATCACGCCCCCACCAGACGTGACTATGCAACCAGTCACGCCCCATCCAAGCGTGACCCTACTCCTTTCAACCATTTCCCCTATTTAAACCCAATATCCTCCTCACACTCTTCACAACTATTCTTTATCATCTTTCTGCTCTTAGATATCTGAATATTTGGTTATTTATACTTTCGTTTGTAGTTGTTGGTTATATATATAAAAATGTTTGCAGATGCTGATTTTGTTCGTATTGTTATATATTATAATGGTAGCAAAATTAAGGGCCAACGTGGTGTTGTTTTCAAAGGTGGTAAAAGGCCAACACGTATCAAGCGCAACTCAACCATTGACGAATTGCATCAAAAAATCAGTCAAAAGTTAGTTCTTAAAGGTAATCAATCTATCACTATGGTCACTGCAAGAATATGGTGCGATGATAAATATATTAGCATGAAAGTAATAGACAACGAAGACGTAAAATTTGTAATAGGAGAATTCTTCAACCAATCAAGGAAAAATTTCTTAGAGTTGTAAGTGGATTGTGCTGAAGCAGAGGATGTGGCTTTACCAATGAGGTCAGTTGATTTCAATTATTCTCGTAAATGCATCAGCATCTGCTATTCCACTTGTTAATTTGTCTATGGAAGATGAAAATGACCATACTTGGGTTATGGATGACGATATTGATGATGACGATGATAAAAATATCGCAATGGAAGATCGTCTTCTTGCCAAGAATGCTAGTGCTTCAGACAATGATGAGGATGATGGTCGAAGCGCAACTCAAATACAAGTACATTACTCAGTGGTGGGAGAGTCTGAAATCCAACCACAAAAGGATGCAGGGAGGCTCAATTACCACAACAATGTCAAGGTATGTTTATGTATTTAATATAGTCTCAATCTTTAATATAGTCTCAATTACCACAACAATAGTTACTTACATATATGTCTGGTTTTTGTTTATGTATTTTTTTTGTAATAAAAATGGAAAATTGCACATGTAGGCGAGGGTAAGAAAACTTTTTGGGATAGAATTCCATATTACACATACATTGATTGGGATCATCCGAGTGAACAAGATTCTGGCACTGGTTCAGGTTCAGTTGAGGGTCCATGGATATTAGGGAATAAGTTGTTTGTGAAACAGGAATTTGAATCAAAACAAGATGTGCAAATGGCAATCAAGCAGAACCTCATGAAGAAGCATCAAGAAGTTGTTGTGGTCGAAAGTACGCTGACAAAGTTAAGCATGAAATATCGTACGCATGACCAGAATTGCCCGTGGAAGGTTAGGGTAATAAAACCAACGTACGGTGAAAGATTGATGGTTACCAAATGGAGTGGGGATCACAATTGCTTAAATAATCACATTTCTCAGGACCACAAACAACTTGATGCTGATGTTATTGTTTCACTCGTACTAGGAACGTTATTGGATGAGAATTAATGATTTTATTATTAATATTAATGATAACGTGATCAATTTTATTATTAGGGATGATAAAGCATGATCCATCATGTTCAATTGGACTAGTCCAGGAGAGGATAACTCATTCCTATGGATACAAAGTTTCATATAGAAAGACATGGTATGCAAAGCAGAAAGCAATGGCAATTATCTATGGTGATTGGGAGGAATCATACGCATTTTTGCCGAGGTGGTGTGACTATATGCTTCACTTTTCATCAGGTTTTGTTTATCATCTTCAAACCAAAAATTTTTATGTGGATCGTTCATGGAAAACGCGTGTTTCACTGCATTTTTTGGACCTTCAGACAATGTTGCGAGGCTTTCAATTTTTGTAAGCTGGTTATTCAAATTGATGACACTTATTTATATGGCAAGTACAAAGGAAAATTGTTGGTTGCCACAACTCAGGATGGTAATAATGAATGTTTGCCACTTGCATTTTCTATTGTTGAGGGTGAGACGTTGGAAGCTTGGGAATACTTTCTGGATAACATTCACGCGTATGTTACACAGAAGACAAATATTTGTCTTATTTCTAATCGGCACCGAAGCATATTATCTACAGTTGAGAGGCACCGTGGGTGGCAACCACCGCATGCTTATCATGTCTTTTGCCTTCGTCATATTGCGAGCAATTTTAATCAAAAGTTCAGAAATGAAAATTTGAAGAGAGCGGTTATGAATTTAGGTATGGTTAAAAATTCATCTATTAATTTTGCATGTATAACTAAATTTTAATGTTATTCAATTTGTGTGCAGGTTATACTCCTTCTATTGTTGATTTTGAGATAGCCTTCGCACGTTTTCGTGATGTGAGTCCTGAGGTTGCAAACTGGATTGATAACATCCCCAAGGAAAAGTGGACATATGCATATGATGTTGAGGGACGAAGATATGGACATATGACAACAAATTTGGTTGAGTCAGTAAACAGGGTTTTAAAAGGTGCAAGAAACATGCCAATAACCGCGTTGGTTAAACACACATATAGCATATTGTTGGAATATTTTGTTTGCAGGGGCATTCAGCTCTTAATGAATTGCAAGGTCCTTATCCTCATTGCAAAAATGTGGTTGTTATGTTGAAGGCAAATGAGACCAATGCTACTGCTCATTATGTCCGTACATATAATGTTGAACAATCTGTATTTGAGGTTGACGATGGTTATGACAAATCGTATTCGGTAAACCTCCCTGAGCGGTTCTGTCAGTGTGGAAAATTTAAGGCGTTCAAGTATCTTTGTAGTCATGCCACAACAGTTGCTTTACATGTTCGTCAAGCACCGACACAACATGTGGATGACGTATTCCTTATAACAAACCTGGTACAAGCTTACTCATTTCCATGGCAGCCAGCTGGTATTGAGCAAACAATTCCACCTAGTGCAGTGCTCATACTTGACAAGTCTATGTTACGTGCAAAGGGTCATCCAAAGTCAACTAGAATACGCAATGACATGGATGAAGTTGAAGTTAGTCAAAGTCGTATTAGGTGTGGTATATGCAGATTACCTGGTCATAACCGTCGAAATTGTCCTAGTCGTTCATCTACCTCATGATTTCTTTATGTTGTTGTCAATGTTTTCTTTATGTTGTTATATTTCATAAGAACATTTGAAAATTAACCAAACTTCCAGTGAAACCACTCATCTCAGTTATATTATACGCTAAGATGAATTTAAAACATGAAAATAACAAAAAACATTAACAATTACATAGATAAACATAATCATGGAAAACTAATATTTGCGGAAACGTACTAACAACAACAATTGAAACACGAGAATGAGGAAAATAATAATAATTTGGAAGATGTTGTGCAGCGATGGTTTGAGAGCTTGTTTCACTTAAGAATGTCATACTATTGAGATTGAATTTCGTTTGCGGAGGTATGTAGTGTGGGAGGGTGTGGTTGTGTTAACGGGGTATATATAAGGGTTCAAAGTCCCGCCTGTGTGGGGCGTGACCAATCGCGCTTGGATGGGGCGTGACTCAACTCTTGTCATAGTGTTGTCAATGTCATTTTACAGTTCCACATGGTGTAGCAGGCATGCGTCCTGTCAAATTTATTGGTCACCGCAAGATTTTATTTTCGATATGTTAATTTTTTATTTATCTTGTTACATTTCATAACGTTATGCTTTTGAGGTGGTGAAAAATCAATCTGGCTATACATTTCGTCAACAGCTATATCATCCCATGATTGAGGTCCCTGACTAATGTTGTTGTTAATGTTTTCTTGTTGTTGTTATATTTCATAATCGTCATGTGTTTTCGATCTTTTTTCTTTTTAGCTTGAAAATAAACCAACCTTAATGTGAAACCACTCATGTCAGTTAATTTATACAATGAAATTAAAACATTTAAATAACCAAAAATTGTTTAACAATTACATAGCTAAACATAATCATGGAAACCAAATAAAATAACAAAATATAAAGTCTATGAAGCAGGAAGCCACTACTGATGACGCGCCTGACGATCTGGCAATCTACGTCTACCACGTCCACGCGAATACTATGGAGCAAGAGAAGGTTGTGGCACATGATATGGAGGTGGAGTGTCCTCGACCGATAGCTCTGGACGATAGTTTGACTGGTGTGGTGAAAAATCTATTTGGCTATACATTTCCTCAATAGTTGCATCATCCCACGACTGAGGTCCCTGACTACTGCTCCCTGCCTGATCCCCGCATGGCATCGCTACTGGACTGACATGATACACAGGTTGACTCTGTGTGTCCATCAGTGGGGCCTCTGGCTGATAATATGTATGAGCCTCTGCTTGCATAGGGTTGTAATATGTCTGATGAACACCGTATTCATGACCTATAAAGGGTGGCCTAATCCATCCACTCATGCATGGCCTGGGTGCATAAATAGGCTCAGGAACTGGTGGAATAGGTCATAGACGACGTCCTACCCTCGACCCTCTTTCACACGACGCCCAATGTCGATGTATAACTGTGTCTCCTCCGGAAGTTGGGTAAGGGGTGCCTCTGGACCTGCCTCCTCCACCCGAGCGGACTCTCTGAAAACAACATTTAGGCGACCTACTTCCTTGTGTACATATTCCAAACCGTGGATCCCAAATTGTTCAGCCGTCATGACAAAATACAAATTCTCCAAACCATCAACCTATAACTCACAACAGAGTTACATAAACAAAAATATAACATAATGGTAAAAAAATGATTTTGAGTAAATAACTTACACAACGTCCTAATTTGGCAGCCCGCTTGGTCACATATTGCTTGTCGGAAAGTCTATATCAAACCATGTACTCATGATTCGGTGACATAAGACCATGTATTGCAGGAGGCACTTCAACATGTTCATCTCTCCTATTCCATGTCTGTATAAATTTTCTTAGCTTACGAGCCCAATTTTCTTGGGCTTTACCCCGAAGGGTACAATCATGCACACCTTTCAATTTTTCAGCCCTGTGAGGTATTGGTTGATCCCGCCCAAATTGCCTCATGCATCTATCAGGTTGGGAATACTCAGCAATGTGAAAACAAATAATAGGTGTCCTAGCCATCCACAAATGCTTTGTATCAGGAGATGCATCCAAAAAATCGTAATCTCCATAAGGTTGTCAAACCACCTATACAATTAAATCATATATAGGAGTCAGTTGCATATTCACATCCATTGTAAATAAATATATTTCATTAAAAAACATACCTCATCTCTAGTTAAGGTGTCTAGTCTGTCTCGATTTTAGTTCATGCTTAAACGACTTAGAGCATTAAATCTAATATCCAGATTCAACATTCAATTGTTAATTGCAGTATACATAAATACACAGTGATTCAAGTAATACAAAATAAACGTACCTGTGTCCGAAGTGGCGGTCTGGCTCATACAGATCAGGCAATGGGGGAGCAATTGGTGGAAATCTGAGCCACGCCTAAATCTGAAGCAAAATAGTGCAACCACCAATGTCTTTTCTATCGGGGTCTGTGCATTCGCACAACTGTCTAAACAAGTTTGCCAGAACCGCAGACCCCCAACTATATGTCCAATATCGGCAAAATCACCACCAAATAAGGTGATGTAGCGACATCCTACTACGCTCCCCCCAATTTGTCGCAAAGGATCCAAGATCCTAACAGTCATGCAATGTGAGCCTTCGTGAAGTATATCACATTCTGAGGGTTACCAGCAACTGCATCCCATGAAGGATACACTCTGTCAAAATATGATAACTTCCATCTGTCAGTGGATAACTCAGTGGCTGCATCAGAGCCGTTACCAAAAACCTGATTACACAATTCTGTCCAATCTGTGTAAGTTTGTCCGGTAACGACTTGTCCATCAGTAGGCAATCCTAGAATACCTGCCACATCTTGCAAGGTAATTGTCATCTCACCCTGCGGCATATGGAAAGTGTGGCTTTGGCCTCCACCACTCAACCATAACACTGATAAGACCAGCATCAATCTGAAAAATATAGGTAACTTATCAATTTATAAATTCAAAATACACAATGTATGAAACTAGCAATTAATTTGAACATTAAAATTTCAACACATTAAACATAATAATATTCGTAAATCGATACCTGCATATACTTCATGCGAGCCACATGTATGAAACCAGCCTCAGTCAAATATTGTGCGACTAGGTTTGGAATATCGTCTGGTCGGGGTCCACCACTAGGTCTACCTCCGCGACGAATCTTCAGCTCTCTCTTTGTTTCCTCATTCCAAACAGTCTGTGAAATATGAGTGCACTGTCTGCGCCTCCTAAGTACATCCCATCTATATGGTCCGGGAAGAACATGCGTTGTGGGATCGGTAGGCTCATGCTCACGATCAGAACCAGAACGAGGTGACTTAGATGACGATGAGTTGGTCATAATAATATGCTACACATTTTATAATCATATTATGATAATTTATTTAATTTGAAATAAAAATTATTTTTAAAAATTGATTAAGTATGTCTTAGATATGTCCTTAACATAACCTAGGCCATAACTTAAGTCACTAACTAATAATATTCTAAACCAATAAACATATTACAACTAACAAACTATATCGTTAAAATTTTAGAATCATATTATGATAATTTATTTAATTTGAAATAAAAATTATTTTGAAAAATTGATTATGTATGTCTTAAGTAGGTCCTTAATCATAACCTAGGTCATAACCTACGTCACTAACTATAATATTCTAAGCCAATAAACATATATCTTAGGTACGTCCTTAATGATAACCTAGGTCATTAACTAAGAATTTTCTAAGCCAATAAATATGTTATAACTAACTAACTATATCGTTAAAATATGTTACAAGTAACTATTTCTAATATAAGTCACTAACAATTTCCTATATCAATAACAATTCTCTAAGACAATAATATAATATATTTCATGTAATTTAAAAAGCAGATATTCGAGCAACACTTACTTGACTGACAGAGTTTCACTGCACAAAGCCTCGAATTAAAACAAAAATCTAGAGAGAAGTCAGCACAAAGTGCTTGAGAGAGGCAAAAGTGGAGTCAAATGCTGAATTTAAGGTTTAAATAGGGGAGCAGGGTCACGCCGGGATGAGGCATGACTGGTTGCATAGTCACGCTTGGTGGGGGCGTGATTGATCACACTTGGTGGGGGCGTGATTGATCACGCTTGGATGGGGCGGGACTGAGCTCTAATCACGGCTAGATGCGCGTGTTTGAACACGTCTGGCTTGGGCTTGTTTGATTGTTATAGATTCGCACATAGTTTTCAAACAACAATAAATTCGTAAATATTTATTAAAATTGTAATATTTAAATTTTTTTTACCTTAGATTGGTTACAATTTATTATTATAAAATAATAATTGTTATTGTTAATATTTGACTCATATTGTTATTATTTTCATAATAATACTAACAATAATAACATATAAATGAATAAAAATAATATTAATGTAGTAAAAAATAATAATATTATTATTATTTTTAACTAAATTAATACTAATTTTATTCTTGTATCTATTATTATTTTCATTGTTATTATTATATAAGTATTTTTATCAATAAATATTAATTATTAATTTTTATTAATAAAAAAATTAGAACTTACGATTTCCGCCATCGTTCCTTCTTTTTTTCTACGAAACTCCAACTTTTATATATTTTTATATTCATATATATAATATTTATTATTATTTTGATAATAGATAAAATAATAATAATAACAATATTAATAAGTAAAATAATAGTAATAATACTAATATTGTATAATATAATAGTGATGATAATATTTTATCTAATATTATTATTATTATCTTTTTAGACTGTATTGATATTGTTATTATTATTTTATCTTATTTTTATTGTAATTTTTACTATTATTATTACCTAATGCAATGTTTGTATGCTTATTTTAAAAGCTGTCACAAATTTTACTAAATTTGAAAAATAAGATAATGTTAAAATTTCAAAATGTTTGTTAGGTTTCAGAATGGCTTTTGCATGGGAAAAGGTTTGGGCCTGTTTGGATGTTAGCTTCTCTAGAAACACTTCTAGAAGAAAAAAGTAAGAAGAAAAAAATGAAATGAGCTTTTCCATAAGCTAAAATAAGTATTCTATTAGCTAATTTGTATATGTCATCTCATCTTTTAGAGAAGTTACAATGGTGAGCTTCTACAAATTAGCTAATGAAGAGCTTATTTTTACTAAGTTCATCTCATCTTTTTGCTCTTATTTTCTTCTTCTAGAAGTGCTTCTAGAGAAGCTTACCCAAGTCAAATCCCACAATACCCTAGCTACAACATATGTTATAAAATAATTGTCCCAAATTGATTGTGCAAGTATTTATTTTACTAGCATTTTTAGTTGACAAATAAAAGAAAAGAAAATATAAGGAAAAAAAATTAAGAATATTTTATTATGATGTAGTGGGTGAAACATGCTCTTATCCATATCTTAAAGCATTAGAAACTCTAAAGATGCGTAGTCTTATAGAAAATAATTGAGTATATTTTTTAAAAATAATTATCAAACCAAATCAAAAAAATTCATTTTTAAATAAAACAATTTATTAACTTAAAAAAAATAGAACACACAAATATTCTAACAATCTAAACTTAAAAACTAAAAAATAAAAAGATAAAAAAAGTCAGCTAAAAAATAAAAAGATAAAAAAAGTCATCCTAACCTTGAAGACAACAATTATTGATGGTGACAACTCTCAATGTCATGAGTTAATCCATTTTTTCTATGTCTTCGTGTATAATAAATTATTGTATATATAAGATTAAGAAGAGTTAAAAGAGAATTAATTTTTCATTATGGAACTTTGGATATAATAGTGAAATACAATTTTTTTTATGTTTATTTATTTTCGATGTGAAACTTCAAACATATGTAACACTTCACGGTCAACACACTGTAGAATTCTTTTACCCGAATTACCTTTCAAATAATGCACAATACTTAGAGCCGCGTTCCAATGATCTTAATGTGGTCTTTGCATGAATTGTGCAAGCATTTGAATAGGGCAAAAAAATGATGTTTTGGATTTAAGAAAACCAATGAGTTTGACTCCCTACAAACCACTATAGAAATGATATCCAATGCATATTTTCATTGGCACAAAAAAAAATGCTAGTTGGACTTCGAACTTCCTGAATCTCCCAAAAATATTTTAGAGGTCTAAGATCTTTCATATGAAAACATGCAACAAAAATAGGTTTTGAAGGCCTTAATGGCATCAATATTATTACCCAAAATATTAAGATACCAACACATTAAGTTGCATATAGTCTTGTTGCATAGCCAAAAGATAGTAGTTAGATTATGATTGCTTGAAACCATATTGTTTCAAAGAACAAACCAACTTTGCAAAGTAACGTCGGGGTGCTTGTTTTAATGTAATGACTTTTGGAGACGACAAACTTTTCCATGCGATAATGAAATCCTCGAATGCATATTCTTATACATTTCTTTATCTAGATCACCATACAAGAAAACATTATAAACATCCATTTGATGTAGTTTTCATTTTTTAGTTGTTTATACTACTAGTAAGGATAGTACATATAATCACCATTTATGTTATTTTTTTTTCTATTTTCACTTATCCATTATATTTTTTTAGGACTTATTTTAATATTTATTGTCTATTTTCACTCATTTCTCTATCTCTTTTTATTTTTCTTCAACCAAATACCATTCATTTTTATTTTACTTCTCATGTATTTTCACTCATCCATTTTATTTCCTTTCACTTTATTTTTTCCATCTCTACCAAATAAGATATCTTTGTTTGGTGGAGGATAAATTGGGGGGATGAAACTTGGTTGTTTGGTGGAGAATATTTAGAGAAGAAATTATTTTAATTTAAAAGTAGTTTGATCCACTATATTATTTCTCACTATTTTTACTCATTTCTTCATCTCTATCCTCGTCTCTTCTCTATTTTTCTTTAATCAAACACATTTAATCTTTACTTTTTATTTCTCACATATTCTATGCTTTTTATTTTCATTTATTCAATTTCTCTCTTTAATACTAAACAAGACATTAGTCACCATTCCCCATGACATTCTCTCTCTTTATATATATATATATATATATATATATATATTCTAAAAGTTTATTATCCATTCTCACTGTTTATCTTTTTTAAAAATTTAATGATTTTAATTAATGATTAACTAATATTAATTATTAGATTACAAAAGTGAATGATAAAGATTATGAATTTTCTTAGAGTACAGAGATCTCTCCCTTTTTTCGCTATATATATTGAGAATTATTTGGTATATAAGAATCTATGAGTGAGCAGGGTTGGGAGTATTATGAGTTTCGTCCTGAAATATATTTGGACAGTATTTTCACTATTTTGTCTCATTTTTGTTAGCATGTAAATTTTACTAAATGTGGGGTCATAAACATAACAATCTCCCTAAAATCTCGAATGGCGGGAGAATTAATTTCATCCTTAAGTAGTACTGCAGTTAAATTTCTTGATCTTCTCCTAAAAAAATACTAGTACATCCTCAATCTTATGGGACTAGAATATAAACCATGACTTGAAGAACAACCGAGTTCTCTTCTTCTATAATACGGTGCTACACTGCTACTTCTTTGTGACAGAGTTCGGTGGGATATCACACCTGTAAAAATATTAAGATGTTCAAACAATTTACGCTATAGTACAATTACAATATATAGGTAGTAATACATACATGTCATATGCATGCGAGAAAAATTTATTCTTTAACTTTGGATGAAAGTGAGTCTCACCCTCAAATTACATATCAATTCTTAAAGCATTTTTAATAATAGATTTTAAATTAAAATTTTAGATCACTTTTTAATGAATTTACATATTTCTCAAAATCTCTATCATTTTTTCCTTTAACATTCTATCTCATTTTGAGATCTTAAATATGTTTTAATAAATCCCATATAAATTCCATTTTTAAATATTTAAATATTTAATAATTTTTTTTCCTTTTCTCCCTTTCCTTTAACTCTTTACCTTTTTTTTTTCTCCTTCCTCTCTCCTCATCTCATAGAATACTTCTTTCTTATTTCTTCTTCTTCCTCCGCTGCAACCCACCCATTTCCTTCTTTTGCTCCGTCGCAAACCACCCCCTTCCCCTTTTCCCTCCACTGTGAATCCTCTTCTAGAACTCCGCTGTGACCCCCTTTCACTTACAAAATTCAAATGCGACCCCTGTTGGTATGTCTATTTTT
This sequence comes from Glycine tomentella, assembly GCA_007407185.1. Classification (NCBI taxonomy): domain Eukaryota; kingdom Viridiplantae; phylum Streptophyta; class Magnoliopsida; order Fabales; family Fabaceae; genus Glycine; species Glycine tomentella. The sequence continues at coordinate 2,416,033 of PYAF01002518.1, read as the reverse complement.
TGTCTGTTTATTTTTCTTTCTTCTTTTTGATTTTTTTCTATTCTCCTTCTGTTGGTCCCATATTTTGCTAGTAGGAAGAGAGGAAAAAAATTATTTTTTTGAATAATATGCAAATATTAATAAGTCTTGTATAAAAACTCATTGATCTGTCCAGTTCATTTATTGGAAAATTCATGCAAGATCAAATTTTAAATTCAAATCCTTGCATAGGATCTAACATTTTGAAGTTGCTCTTAGATAACTTGCCAAAATTCTTGAAAGCACGTAATTCAATACCAAGATTAAGATCATGGAAGCCACTATAGATCCAACTTAAGGAATCCAACCATCAAAATTATTATTTTTTATATAAAAACAAAAACGTTATAAATATGTCGGCCATTAAATATATACATAAAGTTATAATTCATTTTGCAACTGTCCACATATTATGTGTCACCCGTTACAGGTTTTGCATTCGATGCTCAACCCAAGTGAACTACCCGACGAACCCAACTATGGTCCTTATTAAAAATGATAATTAAACTTTTCTCCAGTGCATAACGTTGTCAAGTCGCAATGAAGTCAAGATTATAATCTTGCAAGTGAAAAAGAACAATGATTACAAAATTTTATTTATATTATTACTGAAAAATGTAACTTCATCATATCAACTTTATTAAATGTGTGCCATTCATGTTTCTAGTTCTACCCTATGCGCGACCTTTCGTTGCTTTTTGTCTCTTCCATAAAGTTTGGCTGTATCACCGTTGAGGAATTGTGGCAGCTGATTGATTAATTGGATCAAGCATTTTTAAAAAATAAATATTAAAATAAGATTATTTATACTGATTAATATGAAAATAATTTTAAAAAATTACACATGACTTCCTCATGAGTTCTACACATTAAATTCATTTAAATAAATATGAAAAACTACACATGAAATATATCTCATTTCTCATTCATTATTCCATTAAACCTTTTAATAATTCCACAAAATATTTTACTTATGAGACAAAAGTAATTTAAATCAATTCAAATAACTTATTGTTAGGTGATTTAAGTAATATAATATTATCACAAAATTAATGATCCTTAAATCCTTATATATAAATTCAATGATGATCTATTTAATAAATAAATTTCCTGTCAAAACCAATAAATAAATAAATAAAATTATAATAATGAATTTGGTCTTGAAATGATAATATTTCTATTGATATTTATAATTGATTGATTGCAATCAAATTTTTAATAATTGTCTGCTTTTTTCAAATAATTTAGAATATTTTCACTAAAATCAATGTTACAATTAAATCAATTTATAAAAATATATCGTAATAGTCGCTCATATAATTGAAGCCACACAAATGTTAAAGTATAACATTTTCAATTAAATCTCACTTTAGATTGATTGAATAATTTCAAAATAATTATTTAAATTACTTTCTTACCTAACACATAATTAATTTTTATTTTTCTCATTTATTATCTTTTAAAGACCACAGTCCATTAGATATATAATCAACTAAATACCTATAATGGATAATTAATAATTAAAAATATTATACTTTATAATTTATAATAAAATAAGTAAAAATAGTTTTATTATAAATAGTTTCTAAATAAAACTAATAAAATAGTTATATATTTAAAATATTTTATAACAACATTCATGAATGTTTATCCTGCAGGGCATGGGTCTATATATTATCGACATATAGGACTATTTTGACTGTTGATTAAATCAATTTGCTAGTCAAATAAACGAGATTAGTGCTACATAAGCATCTTTAATACTATTGTTTATTTTGAAAATTAGACTATATGCTACATTAGCATTTTAATATTTTTTATTTTTTAAGATTAGACTGCAAGTGTGGCATGTCACATTGAACTTGTTAATCAAACTAATAAATATGCTCCAAAAAAAAAGTTGCACTGCATTGACATGTGACGTCATCGAAGTATTGACAATCACGAGTTTATGGGGATGTAACTAACTATTATGCATGGTTTGTTAGATTAAAAAATATCCCTGACTTAAATAGGCAAAGTTTGAACCTTATTAGTGACCAAATTAAGTCCAACATGCTTTCAACAATTCCAAAGGATTCTTTGTATAAAACAACTAAACAAGCTACTTGTTAATTAGCTATTCAGCGTGGGACTAAAGTTCAACCCTTATACTCCCTATTACCCTATAGATGCAAAGTGTTCATTATAATCAAAATACTAAGCATTGTTCCTTACTAAGTTATTTAATGTTGGACTAAATCGTAACTTTTTATACTCCCAACTCCCAATGCAAAGAGTTTATTGTATAGAACCGCTAAACATAGTCCCACACCAAATAGCTTAGCAAACAACAATGTTTAGTGGTTCCATACGATGAACCATTTCCACATATTTAAAGTATAAGATGAGTTGTAGTTCCACACACTAAATAGCTTAACAAGTAACTTGTTTAGTGGTATCATCAGCCTGTTCACACATAAGATTATAAATATTTTTGAGAATTTATTTACTGGAAAAATTCTATATTTTCAATAGAAAAGTTCTCAAAAATACTTATGACTTGTATTTAAATATGTCCTATATAATGAACTAGTACTCTTTGCAACTATTCAGAGTATATAAAAGATGAGTGTCCCACATCAAATAGCTTAGAACTATGCTTAGCGGTTTTGTATAATGAACTTTGTGCACTTGTTCAGAGTAAAAAAGGTAAAGCTTTAATTGTATATTGAATAAGTTAGCAAGCCATTTTGTTTAGTGGTTCTATAGAATTGAACATTTGTAGCTATTTGAAGTATAAAAGACCAGTTCTTTTTTTGCACCTGTTGGAAGTATAAAAGTCACAAGTTGTAGTCGTGCATCGAATAGTTTAGCAAGCAGCTATGCTTAGTAATTCTATATAGTGTACCTTGTGTAAAAGTTGAGTTTAGTCCTACATTGAATAGTTCAAGAAGTACCTATGCTTAGTGGTTCTATATAATGAAACTTTTGTATTGCTGGGAATATAAAAGTTGAGCTTTAGTCTATATCGAATAGCTTAGCAAATATCTTGCTTAGCTATTCTATATAACGAATCCTTTGTGCTTGTTCAAAGGATCTTGGACTTAATGGTTCTATATAATGTTCTTAATTTGGGTTTCAATTGTTCAGCTTTAGTTCCACCTTGAATAAATTAACAAGAGTTTTTTGCAGTTGTTCAAAGTAAGTTGGGCTGGAAGTTTGGGCATTAAATAAGTTTAAGCTTTGCCCATTTTATTCTAAGATTCTTTTGGTTGTAGTATTTTTTAAACCAATATTAAGCTTAATAGTGTATTTTATTCTAATATGTGCAACTTCATATGTTGATTTTTGAAGATGCAAACGTAAAGAAGCTAGCACGGTTTAATTTGTTCGTAACATACTAAGAACGTCCATTGCAGTAATTAACATTAACGGTAACAAACATAGAAGACTATTAATTAATTAACTACATTTTTTACACGTCAGCAATAGTGATCCAGCCATTTCTGCAACCTCAAATCTCTGTAAAACCTCGCTATGAACTCCTCCGCGGCCTCGTCCACGTGAAAATCCTTCTCCGCGGTGTCGTTGAACATGGAAGCAACGGAGCCCGTGATCTTCACGCGCCTCTCTATCGTGCCATCGGCTGCACCGCCGCCACGGCACATCCTCACCGCCCGGTGCGCCGGCGATCGGCGAACGGCGGAGGAGGCCGGAGAGAGCTTCCTCCGGCCGGCATGCGAAGTGCGCGGCGGACTCCCGCTGCAGCTGAACTGGTACTCCAGCGGCGACACGAAGGCCACGTGCGCGTCACGTGGGCGACACGTCAGCGCCTGGTGGTGGCGAGCCACGACGTCGTTCAGCGCCTTCCCTATGTTCTTCCCACGCTTCATCACGTCCTGCACATCATGAAGCACCTTGCTCTTCGAAACGCCGTTTTGTATGAAGAAGCCTATGAAACGCACCGTTTTGAAGACTTTCTCCGCCACGAGTGGTGGCCGGTTCGGGTCCATGCACGTTATGTCTGCCACATGTTGTGGCAGAGGGAAGTGCGTGTCTCTGCTTTGTTTCATCATGTCATGTAACAGGCAAAGTGTACGAGAAGAGAAACTATAGAGTGAGTGGTCCTAATATAGAGAGACAAAGTGATGGAAATGGTGAAGGAGGGGTTGGTTTGTGGGGGAGAGTGTCAAATTTATAGTAATGAAAAAAAAGGTGGGATAAGGGCAGAGAGAAAACGAAGTTGGTTGGTTTAACGTTGCTGTTACGGATAGTGAACCCTAATCATTACAGTTTTATTGTGCATATCCTTCTTTTCCCCCTTTCTTCTCTTGTTATTATTGGATGTTCTTATGCAATTATTGTGTTATTATTATGACTCTTTCACTATATTCCTTTTTCCTTTTGCATACTTTTTTTTAACGTGTCAAAAGTTTATTGAATCATTAAGTTTAATTTATTAAGTAAGAGATTAATCTTGTGATTAATTTAAAAAAATTTACATACGATAAAAATAGAAAACAATTTTTTTAATAATTAAAAAGATAATTTCTTATATGATATAACAAGATCTTACATTATTTTATCAATTTTATAATGAGTTTTTGTACACAATTTTATTTTGTTAATTAAGTTTTATACAATTAAATAAAACAAGTCTCTTGCAGCCCAGAGAACTCGAGCATCAAATATGAAAAGCCTCATGGTTAGATGGGAATTGATTATAAGTGGAACAACCCAAAGTCCCTAAACTGGTGGCGACTTTGAAACCTTTGAGTGACCATTGTCTGTGTTGTGGACCCATTGGCGTGTGTTGATACGCACCTTTAGTGTAGGAGGATATATAGTAGAATACTTGAGTGAGATTTTTCTTTTTTGTATTTTATTATAGTAATGGATATATAATCATAAACAGTGGAAAAGCAATAGTAATGACTCACGGATTACGCACTTGATTTAAATTATGAATATGGAGGGGTCTCCAAATGACAACTTTTGTTTAGGCGTAAGTTTTCCTTTAGCCCTACATTATCCATATTTAATTTCCAACTTACATGTAAAGCCTATATATATTGCAGACTTTGTTTATTTTATTTCCTCATATGGCCTACCGTCATGATGATAGTATCAATTATCAGGAATCCTATAGAGCTTTTGTTTAGTCGGTGATCGAATTGTGTATTATATAGGTGTCTGACAATTCAATTATTTAAGCTAAAAATCCTTTATTTGTTCTTATCGAAAGTAATCACATATAAAAAAAAATTGTTGAGACATTCCACAACTTTGTACTTAATGTTTGTATTTTAATATTTCGAATTATCTTTTCTTTCTTTCAGCGATGATCGAGGATGTTCAGCTATCGTGAATATGTTGTTTGAGTATAGGAAATTTCTGGGTCACCCCACTTCAAACGGCTCACCAATATGTCCCATGAACTTATGGCTAGAATTAATGAGGTATTTTTGTTGTCGTACATAACACTTTAAATATTTTAGTAAATGAAATATATTAATTAGCATGGTATTAAAATATTCAAATTTATATTATATAATTTCAGTTTTAAAAAAATGTACATAATGAAAGGAGAAATATGTAATAATATAATTGTTGTGATGTGAAAAAACAGAGATTATAATGATTATAAAAATATATAAATAAGAACCTGTTTGAAAATAAAGTTAGAAGTGTTTTTGAAAATTTTTTTACTAAAAAAAATATTATATTTTTAATAGAGAAATTCTTAAAAATATTTTTAATTTATATCCAAACAGGACTTAAAAGGGTGGGTGTGTAGGTTGCTATAATTAAGAGTAGTGTGGGGAACCGGAGGTTGTTTCAATTCTACTTCCAGACCACGTATGTATGAGCCTCACAGATAACCAGATAATTAAACAACGATGCCATTTTCAGTGGGTCGTGATCATCATTTCTTTCAGCTGATTCTTTCATTTGTCATCAATATATTTAATTTAATGGTTCCAGCTTTTATTCTCCCACATGCAACTACTTATCTCTAGAGTAAAGCCCCAGCTAGCATGGCATTTTCAGTTAGTTGTGATCATCCATGATTTCGTTCCGTTAATTCTAAGTCATTTTCAATTGATCATGATCATGATTTCATCCAGTTGATTCTTTCAGTCATCAATTGCCAAGTTACAATTTTTACTCTCTACACGTGCAACTAAATACATATGCCACTTCCTATTATGAGAATCTCATGGAATATAATTATGTACTAAGTATCATATTTAGGAAATTAAGTATATGTTTAAGAAATTAATATCTTCAAGTCATATTTAGATTTATTCTAGCTAGACATAAAAGATTAGGAGGATTAATTTTTTGCACTAATTCCAAGAATTTGTTCTCTCAATTATAGTTGTGGTTCTACGTGAGTCAAATAACAAGCAAATTTTGCAATGCAAGACAATGTTGATTGTCTCTCAAGAATTAATTTTTAATTATTATCAATTAGGAATGTTAGAAAAAAGGTCAAGTTTTTTTTCTTTTCTTTCCAAACTCATATAATTTCATTCATAATAAGAAAGTGAATACAAGTCGGAATGAAATAAAAAAACTTATGGTGGATTAACAATTTAACATAAAATCTAAACAGTCTAGTTAAAAAATATGAGCGATTTGATTAACTTATGTTTGTGCATCTTTCTCTTTCTCTTACTCCTACTGACGCATAGAATATTTGCTTGCTTGACTATATGTATAGTTATGTACCTCAAGTCTCTACAATTCCAATAATTATACAGTTCCTCACTTATAGAATCATGGCAGAGGAATCTAAGCCTCAATGGGAAGGCAAAGCCGTGGCTGAACTACCACTCTACCAGGCACGGATGCAGAAGCAGAACTAGTGTGGTCTGCGTTAGAGGATTTCTGCAACCTACACAAGTGGATGGCCATAGAATCATGTTACCAACTCGAGGGTATTCCAGGTCAACCGAGCCTAATCAGCTACTGTGCTTCCACCGTCGAAGAAGGAACCATCAAGTGGGCCAAAGAGAAGCTGCTTGCAATCGATTCCGTCCAACGTTGTCTGTCATATGAAATTGTTTACAACAACGTCGGATTTAAGTCCAATATGGCAACACTCAAAGTGCTGCCAATGAATGGAGATGGATCCACGATAGAGTGGGGGTTTATCTGTGATCCTGTTGAAGGGTGGAGTTTACAAGATTTGAAGTTATATGTTGAGTCTTCTCTCCAGTCCATGGCCAAGAAGATTGAGCTTGCATGTAGCACACACTAGCTAGGGAGAGTGAAAACTAGGATTTTAATTTGGATTGTGACATTAGAATAAATAAAGGTTACTTTTTTTTCCTTTCTAATTTATTATTTTGATTTGATTTGATTTTTTATTTTTTTTTCATAGTTTACTCTAGTTCTTTAATTAGTTTTTATAACTAATTCAATTTAGTCCTTTTATAACTAATTCAATTTGGTCCTTTCATAGGTTAGGAAATGTGTGTTTTGTGATGGCAGTTTTAAATAAACTGTCATAAAATACAATTTCTTAACACCGTTGATCCAATTTATAACTAGAATCAAATTAAATAATTTTTAAAAATTAGATAATTAAATTGGAAAAAAAACTAAAGGACCAAATTAAATGTAAAAAATAAATTAGAGAAAAAAAAACTAATTTAACAAATAAATAAATAAATCTCATGCTACTTGAATCTTCTTCATTTAACTAAAGCATGATTGATAATGATAAGAGGGTGTGTTTTCTTTCCAACTCTAGCTATTATCATCACTTTTGTTTTGGTATCTCTGTGCCTGATTCCTTCAACATATGTAGTAGTTGTTATTGAATATCCTTTAACTTCTGCACTATATAAATACATAAGATGAAAATGTATGTTTTAATGATTAATGATTTCATTTGGTGACAACTGAGAAAACATTCTTTCTAAAAAAAAAAAAAAAAAACTGAGAACATATTCCAGTACCCTTTTCATTATTTCTTCTTGCTTTTAACTTATATTTATTTCCTGATTGTGTTATACAGTATGGAGTATGTTTGAGTTTATCCCCCATTGAGTCCAATAAGGGCTGATCCATTAGTCCTTCATTTTCCTCTGTGTGATTCGGTTGGTTTGTTTATAGGTTCCATTATTTGGGCCACAGCTTAGGCCGATCTGTCCTAGCACTGAAATTATTAGTGGATGCATATCCGAAAATTTCAAACAACTAAAAAAGAATAACGTGATGAACATGAACTGTTTTAAATTAATTTGTTGACCTTATCTTTTTGCATATATTTTATTTTTCTTCATTTTGAAGGCAGAAGAAAATGTTCCCTTACCGAAAGAGCTCTCAACTACATTGTAAGAATGAAGAAAGAGGCTCCATAAATTGTCGTAATTCAACTATATTATAATTAAGAATTAGTTTATTATAGCTAAAACTATTTTATCTATCAATTTTTGGAAATATTATAATTTTTTAGTTAACAAGAAGTAGAGTTATTTTTAAAACAAATTGAAAGAAATTCAAAGAAAAACTATTGTCTAACATATATCTATAATTATTATAAAAGAAATAATTTCATATGGTGTCATCTTTCTTCTAATCATTTTTATCTTTAACTATTATAAATTATTATAACATTCATTTTAACTTTTAAGTTTTAACAGCAGTTACATCTTTAAAAAAATAATTTACACCAAACTAAATATATAGATCACTTCTAAGTTTAGACACTAAGTGTCGTTTTTGCACTAGTATTTATAATGAGAAAAAAGAAGCTAAAAGCAAATAAGCAATCCAAATTCTCTAACATGTATCTATAAAAAGAAATTCACATTAAAAAAATTATTACAGTGTTGACTAACATATATCTCTATTAATTACAAGTTTAACACTATGAATTTCTTATTTGATAAAAATATTTTATGACAAACTTGTTTTAAAAAATAAAATAGAAATCAAATAAAATTTACAATTTTTAATATAAGAACTGCTAAAAACTTAATTTAAACTTTCTGTCTGTATACACGTATCCATATCTATATTAATTACAAGTTTATCACTATGAATTTCTTATTTGATAATAAAAAAATATTTTATGAGAAAACTTAGGTTTCCTTTTTTACTATTCCTATCATGCCAATCTTCCATAATTCATATTTCATATCACGTCTCCATGTCGTTGAAGCATCAAACACCTACCTATCTATAACTAATATTTCGAACTTTGTTTTTCCGCAACATGTCAACCTCTCAACACAATCTTTATAGTTTATACTGGATGGTGAGTAATCTCGTATCTATCCACAAATATGATTCGAGTTACATGCCATTCATGCTGCATCAACACAATAAAGTAAAATAACTCTTTTTACTATTCATACTGCATCAGCACATTATGAGAGTTACATGCTAAAGCTTTACGAATAAATGTTTTATTGTAATTAACTCAATTGTATTTTTTTTAAAAAAAATGATGATTATCGGAAATCATGGGTGATCAGCTATGTGCAGTATTTCAGGCGACTCGAATTGGTACCAATATGCAATTTCCTTTAAGCTTTCTGATCAAAACGCACGAATCAAAGTTATGCAAATTGCAAAAGCAACATACAAAAATGGCAAATATGTATACGAGCCTACACAGACCACAAATTGAAAGCATGCAGGATCTGGAGAAATGGAAACACTACTGAAATATTTAAGTCTATAAAATGTACAAGTTTCTTGATAAAACAAAGATCTTCACACAATACATATATCCAAAACACTAAAATGAAAAGATGAATAAACCTATCTGCATCCGCCTCCCCCCATTTCCCAGGGCGACTTCAATTTTCTACACTTACAAACATGGCATCCCTTTTTCTTCCTATTAACCCCCCATATATTTTTTTTACACATTTTCAAATAGTAAATAATCTCTTTTCCATCCAGTTGATAATGTCCTGAGCTATCTCTTCACGCTCAGGCTCAAACAGAAGGTCGTGCAAGAAGCCGTCGTAAAGCTTTATGTCTTTGAACTTTGAAGCTGCCCTATCATATAGATCTTGTGAGGCCAGTGGATCAGTCACCTTATCAGCAGTTCCGTGCAGGACAAAGAATGGCACAGTCACAGAGTTGAAGTTTCGCATTAAGTACGAGGATATCCGCAATATTTCGTGGCCAGTTCGTACCCTTATAGGTCCTGTGTAGACCAAAGGATCAGAGTACTTCGCCAACAAAGCTGCTGGATCCCTCGAAACTGGAATGCCCCTTTTGTTTGCTCCTTTGAATTGGAACCTAGGAGCTACCAGAGAAACAATTGGAGCTACAGCCTGCATGAACACATCAAACAGATTCCCTTAACACATGAATAGAGACAAAAAGCATCAAACACACTCAAAGAAGGGTCTATAATTACAAATATAATGCAATGAGGCATTAAAATCTTGAGGGTTTAGAAGTCAATGAGAAAATAATAGCTATTGCTTATATACTCTCTTGATCTGTAGTGTTGAAAACCATGGTTGATAACATACAAAGGAGAGAGGTATGAGTCTCAGTATGAGAATGCATTGTTGGGGCAAAAGATCATAAGGAAAGGAAATACGAGCTGGGTTTAGCATCATTTCTGCTGACACTGTTGTGAAATTGAAGTACTAGGTGCAGAGGAAATGGCAGCATTGAAAGCCTGAGTGTTTTGAAAATCTAGACTATATAATTACAAAGTAAAATAACACCTGTAGTTATGTTTATTCTGCTTCCAATTGACCAAACATCAAATGAACCAATGATTATATGTAGCCAGATATCATGTACTGACTATAGTTTGATTGGCAGGGTCAGAGAATTGACAATAACAATTGAAAACAGAGGTTGTTTCTTTCACGATAACTTTGTATATTACAGAGAATTGACATAACAATTGAAAACAGAGGTTGTTTTTACTGCAAGCTTAAGAAATAAGTCCAAGTGTACCGAGCATGGCTAGGATTGTAGTAACAAATCAGAAACACATTAATTTCAAACATCATGCACAACTAACAAATCCAAAACTTACACCAACAATAGGATGAGCTGGCTTCACACGTAAAGCTGGTGAGGTTAATATAATTCCTTTCACCATTACTTCAATATGAGGATGGGAAGCCGCCTACACCAAATTTGTAATAAATAAGTTTCAAAATTGAACAAAGAAAAATTTAATTGCAGAAGATATGCAGAAAATTTCCGTCCTTACTTTCAAGACCACAGCTCCCCCAGTGGAGTGACCAAAGAGAAAGCATGGTATCCCAGGATTCTCCGATCTAATCTTTTCCAGGAAAGCCCCCTGTTCATAACATTACCATCAGTATGCAAAGTACACTGACAAAAACACTGACTGACATTTGAAATGTTGTAATATTGCAATATATCTCTAAAGAAAAACAAGCCAAGAACAGCATAGATATTTGAAATTGTGGTAATAAATTTTCAAATGGCCACGAAAGTGACTAGAAATAACAATTAAGATGAAATTGAACAATGGATACAAGCATATTGTTCTAAAGAGCATGATCAAATAATATTAAGCCAAAGCAAGAAAGACACTAGCAAGTTAACTGAGACACCATCGCTGCCTTATGCTCAAAGAATAAAAGGTTAACATGCATTTCAATATTTACACAATAAGGTTATTTCACTATTTCCAAGTTCCATCCCAATGTTTAAAATGGTAGGAAAAATATTGACACCTAAAGCGTTTTTCCATTATAAGAATATCACAAACAAGAACATATGCCTCATTTCTATATTCATTAACTGAAGAAAGTATAAATATACATACCGTATCTGCAACCACATGATCAAGAGATGGAACATAACCATGCAATCCATCACTACCTCCATGACCTGTAAAGATAAAACAAATCACTCCAGATCCATCACAAAATGGTAAGGGCAGAATGGAATAAGAAGTTTAAACTACCTATCCAGTCCATTGCATAGACACCAAAGTTGAATGATGTTAATTGCCTTGCAAAGTCCGCATATCTTCCACTGAAAAATAAGAACCAAGTCAGAGAAGTGGGGATGGGGGATAAATCTTATTATCTTACATTAGAAACAATCAAAAGAAAGATTTAAATCTATTGATAATCACTTGAAAAAAATCTAATGTCGGAAAACAAAATGCAGACTAGAATAGTTCCATTAATCCCTAAAAAAAAGCAATTGTTCAAAGAAGTAGACAAAGCAATTAAGCAAGATTACCTGTGTTCATTAAGCCCGTGAATGATAATCAGAATGCCCCTGAAAGAACAAAAGAGAAAATAAATTGAGCCAAATATTACAGAAAGCAAACAGAAAGTTAACTATACATGCTAACCAGAAAAAAAGGCACGGAATTACAACCAAGAAAAGAAAGCACAGGCAATAAGCAGTAGCTTTCTAACTATCAATTAGTTAGACTGTCTCATCAATCATCTCGGAAAAGGACATATAACAACTGAATCCCGTGAAAACAACTATTACAATTTTGTGAACCTTAACACTTTGCTGTTTGTAAACAGTTCAATAGTAAACCTACCAGTCAATAATAAAGCACACCAACACAATAATACATAAGCAAAATTTACTCAGCATAGAGAACAAAATAATTCTAGACCGCTTTTTTTTTGAGCCTCACAACTTCAATCTTACATTTCCTTTCATCTCTCTTTGTCCAATTACTCTTCCCCCAAGAGATGACTCAATTCTAGATACACGTAATTCACCCCTTCAGTTTCCAAGTTCTCTCACTGGAACCACCGAAAAAGTAAAATCCCCCAAAATGAAACCACGAAATGTACTTGTAAACTTTCCTCTTTAACGGCACCAATTACTTCAATCAAGCTACAGTGCACATTTTTTTTTTTTTTTTTAGTTTTTAAGCTCATTTACTTGTATTGAGTCATCTAAGGTTCTTCAGAATTTCATTGTATTGAGCTTAATCTCTATCTCTAGAATTCTCTATATATATACACACGACGCTTAAAAAGCCAAAAACAAAAACGCAAGCACAAGTTCGTTTAGCAACAGAATTAGCAAAAGTCCGTTAAAACAAACGGAAGAGACGTGTTGAAATTTCGAAACGTGAAGCGAAAGAAGGAAGAATAAAGAAAACCTTACTTAACATCACCGGCAACCGGGAACCACGACCGGCAAAACAGAGCGTTGTTCCGAACCCCGCAGAAAATGGAAGTGCTCCAGCGGTACCACCCATGGTCACGACCCATTCCCACGTCCTGCGCCAGCGCCCTTCTGCGGCACGTGTCCTCCTCCTCGCGCACGTGCCAGCGCTGCCTCAAATGCTTCTTCGGCGAGGGCGGCCCCGCCGCCGTGGAGAGGCGGCGGCGGCGGGGGAGGACGAAGAGGAGGAAGGAGAGGAAGAAGGTGTAGACGAAGATGAGGGAGGCTCTGAGGGCCTTGAGGAGCGGAATTATGCGGTTGCTCGCCCCCGACGTGAGTGGCTCCATCTCCGTTTCGACGGAAGACATCGCTCTCTGCGGCGGAGACGACGGTGGCGTAAATGAAATTAATTGTTGGGAGATAGACAACACGAACAACAGCCAACAGGAAACAACAGGAGGAAGGAACAGCGCAACTCAATGCAAACGTAATCTGGTTTTTTGACGTGGTTGGGGTTGGGCGTGTTTATTTATACTTGTTTCGGATCCGTTTGTTTTGTGGGCCCCGAGATCCAACGGCTCAGATTGCATAATCGAGTTGCTGTCTGATGAAACGTTGTTCGCATCGGAATAATAAATAAACGGTGATTTCTAATTTCTATAGTACAGCCAATACTCGTTGAGCTTGATGAGATGCTTGGTTGCATTTCGACATGTGGCGAATTTTCATTTGTTAAACTTGGCAGGGGAAAAACGCGTAGTTGTGGCCACTGTGGTTGGTTTTTGCTAGCAGCTGTTAAAAAGCATTCTTTTTCTTTTTTACCGCATTACTCAGAAATTCATGTTATATTAAAACCAAATTAAACTGATTTTCTTATCTAATGTCTCTTACTACTATTTGGTTAAATAAATAATGGTCAAATAATTTTTTAAGCAGCAGTAGTAATTATTCTTAGTATTAATATTCATATTGTAATTCAGACAAGATTATGTCTGAAGATATATACGAGAAATTAATAAAAAGAATTGTTGTGCAATGTATACAACATACTACAAGTATATTATTCTCTTATATTGGTGTATTATGCTGTCAAATTATAATTGCGTCTAAAAATAAAATCATCTGGATTCTAGTCAGTTGGAATAGTCCTCAGTCAATCCTTTGAATTTAACTTCACGCGCCTCAATTTATTTATTTATTTGTCTAAATAAATAATTTGATTACTACTATACTGTTACACGAAAGAGGAGGCGGAGATTTCGATTCGAATTGATGAAATAAATGCACAACGTGAGGAGATTGCGACTTCGCGATTTCGTGTGGCCTGATCTTCTCTTCACGTTCCTATCTCCACCTTTGAAATTCTTGTAGATTTCGGGCATCATATATTGACAATTTCAGTCTGGATAGGAGCATTATTTTAATAGTAGATATTAAATTAGAATTTTAAATCACATTTTAATGGATTTTATAATATTAAATATGATTAAATTTTTTTAATAGTATATCTCATTTTAATATTTTAGAGAGAGAAAGAAAAAAATTATTCTTTTTTAAATAATAATATCTTAAAGAATTTTTTATAAGAATTCATTTTTTATGTTAAAAATTTCTTTACATTTTTTATTGAGCAAATCTTTAACTTAAGATTTAATACTAAAAATATTCTTATACTTTTAAATACTCAATCCAGGATCGATTAGGGTCATTTGTTACTAATTCAATTCGACCAATAATTTAGAGTTCTAATCCAAGTTTTTAGGAGATCAAGAAATTCATAAATTTATAATCTTCAAAGTATAATTAAAATGAATAATAATACCAACAACAACATAATATAATAACAACACTTTATCAAAATTAAAAAGAAAGAAATAATAGAACATAAAAAAAGGAACGGATAATTTCAAATTCTTAAGTGAAATCTTCTTGTCAAACCTCTTACTTACTTTATGTAGAAAGTAATGAATGTTTTTTAGTTTTTAAAAACTAAATGTATTTATTTGTATTTAATATTATTGAAAAGTATTTGCAGGCAAAATTATAAGTGGTTATTAAATTACTCAAAGACAAAGATAAATAAACAAGTCATTTATAACAAAGATTTTCATTCTGCAATGACCACAAAGAACGACCCAAATTCAACAATAAGGGAAGGAGATAACACACAAAGACACAACTAACATATACAAAAACATGTTTAACCTATAGATTGAGTTGGATCAAATTGTTTTATGTGCTAAAACTTATTTCACACATTTAATTTTCGTATGTAACATCTCATGCAAAAAGCAAAAATAAGAATCCACGTAGGGACCCTGACCAATTTTTTGTTTTTAAGAAAAATAATTGACTAGTGTAAATGAGAAAACCACTATCATTTATCTAAGAGATCATTATTAGGTTGATTGTTCTTTAGGAAACAAAGCAAAGTAAACATTAATATTGAAATTGGTTACAATTTAGGCCAACAGATTTCAACAATATCATAGTTTTCAAAATGGTTGAACTTGGAGGGGGCCCTACAAATAAACCCAAAATACAACATGTTAGAAAAAGACAAAGGGGTGCTTCTCGTTTTTATTCCTCCACTTTACAATTACTAATTTTTTAGGTGCAGAAAAGAAAAAGAAAAGAAGAAAAGAAAAAAGAGACGTCACCATCTTAATTCCCCCACCCCCTCGCCATGTCTTTCTTTTGGACCACATCAATTGAGTCACAAGTCATAACTCACAATCAAGATTTTCTGAAGCTACTCAAACTTTTCTTTTTGGTGTATTTTCAGCTTCTACCCATAATGTAATAGTAGTACGTCTTTGCTAAGTCCTTACCATTGAATCATTGGTGAAGAAACTTAAACAAATGCAATATAATTATATATGAAATATTAGGATGAAATCAACAAGAAGTTAGTTTTCTCCCGATGATTAATCCTATATATACAATTTGCATCACGAGCTAGAAGGAAATCTAATTTCGAAATTAATTTCATTTTTTATCTTTAAAAATGAGGGACGTACTTTAAAAAGAAGAAAAATCACAGTGCATTTTTTTTCTTGTAATAAAAGGAGATGTGAGTATCAAGTATCATTTGAAAAACTTCAAAAGAGATGAGAGCAATTCTCACTTTTGAAATAAGGCAAGCCTTTTAAGACACAATTCAACTTGCAGTTATCCACGATCAATTTGGACAGTTGAAATACTGTATATTGATGTTGTAGCATTGAAAAACTTAAATACTTTAATTTATCAAGTAAAAACATTATTATTTCTTATAAATAACATGTTTGAGCCATCAACTTAAAACAATGTTCATAGGTTACCTTAATTCGATTAGTGAAAAAATTAGAATGATTTTTTTTCATATATTTTAACAGTTATAACATTATTCATGTTATATGTTGTTGTGGTAGGTCACAGCTCACCTACAAGTAGTTTTCTTGAGGAAGATAAATGCACTTAATCCTCCTAAAATTTATGTCCTTTATAAATAAATATTCTCAATTCTAATTCAGATCAAATTGACAAATTGATACTTAACTTTTTTCACCTTCTTTTATAATTAGTTTCTTCTTTGTTAACTTACTAACAGGGAAGTAATCCTAAACATTTATTTACCTCAAATCTTAATTGCTCATTAGTTTATTTTTTAAAATCTATTTTGCCAACAATAAACATAACAATAAAAGTTTTAAATCAGAATAAGAAAAGGACAAAAAGAAAAAAAATTAAAACAAATTAAGTTGTGGATATGCTAGTTGTTTTCAGTCAAGAAAGGCTAAAAAATGTAGTTATTGACAGAACAAAATGCCCAGATTTAAGGAAAATAAAGTGTTGAACAAGAATATTGTAAAGTTAATTTTTGACAATATTATTTAGTTTTATTTTAAATAAATAAAATTATGTTTAAGAACTTTATTTTAAAAGTTATGTATAATTAATTTGCTTCTGCATAAAAAAAAAGTGCGATGAAAAACTTTAAATGAAATTTTAAGTTTCGCAAACCAAATGATTAGTCGCAAGGAGGAGTCAGAACTTCTTCTGGTGTACAATAGTAATAACAAGAATCAAATCTAAATTTTGATGTATTTGTTCCGATCTTTATCACTAAGCTGACCTTAATGAATTAGGAGGAGACAGAACTTAATTTGGAGCTGAAAAATTGGAGAGGGAAAAGTGTTCATATTTGCCTTCTGTTAGACGTCAATATCAAATTTTCAGTATCATTGTCAAAGTGCCCCTTAAAATAATGGTTGATAAGTTTAGTTGCTTTATTAGGACCGTATTAAGAATAGTGGAATTAGGAAGTAAGACAACGGATAAGCAATGTACCTGCTTGCTTGTGGCATTGATGACTGGTTTAAAAATTAGGTACCTGTTGTTACATTAATTGTTTTTTTTAGAGAACTTTAATTGTTCTTTTATAAAAAAAAAAACTGAAACTGATAAATAATAGATGGAGGCTATGGATCAGCGAGGCAGATGCAGCTGTGGCATCAGTTTTTTTTTTTTTTTTTTTTTAATAATAATTTTTAATTCTATCATAAAATCAAGTATTTTAAGGATGAAGGTTTTCAGTAGTCTTGAAAAATGGTTCATGTTTGATCCATTAATGAAAGGAATTGTGGGAAATATATTAAGTAGAAAGTGGTCAAGTAAAACTTTAAAAAATTATTCACGTTTTAATTTTGATTTTTAGACTATAAAAAATGTTTATGAAATCAAAACATACACTATTATAATTTATATATATTTATTAAAAAGGATGAATAAGACATAAAAAGAAAAAAAAAATATCACAACTATATTGACATCCTTATTTTCTAAGATTTTTATACCAACACCCAACGAAAATTTATATATACAAAGGAAGAAAGATAACAAAATATTGGAGGATTAGACCAAGGTCCATAGCCAAATTAACAAAACTTATAGCAGCTCATTAAAATTACGGGCATAACTGTGAGAGGAAAAAGGGGGAACTGAATCCCAGCCAAAAGAATTATGACTGAGAACTGCAAAATTAGCCAACAGATCTGCAGACATGTGTAGCTTTAAAACTAATAAGATTGGATCTATACACACAATTGTTCCATTTAGTGGAAAACTTCCAAGGAACAAGATTCAGGTTATATTATTTATAATTTTATATAAAATATAATTTTATCAATCTAATTATTAAATTATAATTACATGACATATTTTTTGTTTTTTTAAAGGCAATTTATACATTGTTAGAACACTTAGTAACAACACAAGGTGTGCCAAACTAAGGCCAACATAACACATTGATTAGTTAGTTGTTTCAATTTTATTTATTTATTTTTATCAAAGTTGGACAATTATATAATTGAACAGTTCTCATTTATATATTTTAAATAAATATATATATATATATATATATATTAATCAATTTTGATATAATTTAATAGAATATTAAGCAATTTTATATTAATTTGTGCATATAATTTATATAATAAGAAATTTAAATTTAATGATAGGTTTTATGATAAAAATATCTAATAAAAAATTATCAAATAGTGTAATAATTTATATAACTCATAATAATATAATTGGATCCTTTCTCCAGCGTGTGTGTGTCTGTATTTATAAGGATAAATTACAATTCTGAAGTCCAATCCACCATCCTTTCTTGGCTAGCTTCGCTACTTTCCTCCAACTCAAACCAGCATAACTTTAATACTTTATGCTATCCATAATCCATGCTCCTACCCTCCCCAGAAAAAAAGCTTTGTAGATAGACTTTCAATTTAGGAGCAAAGAGATTGTCACAGCAGGAAACAGCTCATGACAAAACTAGGAATAGATTGTACCACTTAGAGCCCTTTTAAATACATGAAAAGTTCTGAAATATTCTCTATATGAAACAAAAACTCTTTAAAGCTCTTCTGCTTATCTAAGTTATTTAATAAAAACTTATTCTTTTAATTTGAAATTTAGATAGTCTTTCCTTCCAACTTCTAATTCAAATTTGAGAAGAGAATCTAACTCAATGATTAAGCAAAATATGTGAATTATTATAAATCATCTCACACTCTCTTTGATTTCCATAATTTTTTTTAAGAGATGATCTACTAATCATTATATATATGATCAATTTTAGCCAAGAAAATCATGCAGAAAATATACATCTCCAATAATGTATAATAATAGCTCTGTTAAAAAAAGTTATAATAATAATAACCAGGATCATAATTTATTTTTATGAAAACAATAATCTTATTCGATTATGGAATAGTATTTAAAGTATGATGAGATTAATTTCCCAAACAAGATAATTTTTATATACACAAGAACTAAATTTAAAGTCTTGCTTTACAGAAAATAGTTGTATAGTTAAGTTAATTTATTTTACATGGAAAATAAGTTTTAAGTAAAAATAAAGAATTTTGAGAACAAAATGTAATTAAATTCAAACATATGCTAAACTATATTACATCTATTAAAAATTGGGGTTTGACCTAGGGATGACAAACGGGCTGGCTCGCAAAAAATGGGGCAGGCTGACCCGACCCGCTTTTGCAAAGTGGATTGGAAATGTTAGCCCATCTCGCTTTAATGCGGGCCAGTGGGTTAACGGGCCAGCCCGCCTAAAAAATAAAAAAATAAAAAAGTTAATTTTAAAAAGAAATACAAAAAAATTATTAAAAAATATAAATATGATAATTTAAAAAAAATAAAGTTAAATAAAAGTAAACAATTTAAAATTAATGTTAAATAAATGATGTCATGTGATAATTCACAAAATTACACCATTTGCAAATTGAATTTACGAATATAAACTGTCCAAAGTGTAATATGTTAGTAATGAAAGACTATTTGAAAGTATCATTATCATAAATATTTTAATATTAAAACTTAAAAGTTAATTATGAGAGTGTAAAAACGTATAAATTAAAAGAATATACCTATTTTAAAATATGTTAAATATATTTATTTAATTTTAATATTTAATATTTTGAATAATATTGGTCCAGCGGATTAGCCCGTCCCGCCCTACATTTGACCCACAATTTTGTGGACCAGACTGACCCATACCACTTTTAATTTACGGACTGATATTATCAATCCAGTCCACGTTTTTTTTTTTTTGGCTGACCCGACGAGTCAAGCCATTTTGTCAACTTTAACCAATGGATCATCCCAACTCACAGGCGCGCTACGTTCTATTACATTTTAGATTTCTCTTTGTTTTTTGTTTTGTTACAACTGTCTTTTTCTTTTTTATAATTTTTCTCTCTGTTTATTATACAAGTAACATTTCGCATTTTTTCATAATATATTTTTCTTTAATTTGTTTGTATCCAAAGAGAACGAGGTGGCAGGGGATAGGTTCCGCTTTACTCTCAAACTGAAAAATAAATAAATAATTCTTTTTTAGAGAGTTCGCATCAAAAGCAAGGAATATCTAGCTTGCGTGGTTCCAAAAATTAAAAGTAAAAAAATGCATATTCTACCCATCCTTCATTATTCACAGATCCTATATGTTATCCTTTTTATTTATTTGGCCTTTTATTTTTAATTTGTAACGAATTCTGCTGGAAATGCTAACTTTTTTAAATTCTTTTTTCCGTGGCATTTTGATAATGAACATGTTTCTTTGCGTGATAGGGTGAAAGAGAGGAATTAAAGTTTTCGTGAAAGCTAAATGATTCTAGATGATTTGGAAGGATAGTGAAGAATCCAATTTAATATAAGTAATAAGTTAATCTGTTTTATCTACTATACTTGAATTAATATTTTCTCAAAGTCTCCTTTTCTGCAAGTCATCAGGTCATGAACATAGTACTTTAGAGGTCTAAGTGTTTGCTCAGAGTCACAGTTACAGAACAAAGCAGCCACATCCCATATTCAAGTAAAGAAACGATGTTTGATAGAGATGCAACACCTTTAACTCACATTAACATAATTTTCCAATGTTAATTGATAGTTTGGTAATTTTTATCAGTGAAAGGGATTCAAATTTTTGTTTGTTCTCTCAATGGCACACCAATATTATGTAATATGTAAATCATCCGAGTTTTTTTTCCTCAATTCTTATTGATTTATACTAATTCCAAATTAATGATTTAGTAAGGGACTTGCAAGGGATTAGCGAAGGACATTTTATGATAGATTAGCGAGATATAATTTACGAGAAATTAGTAAAGCTGATTGTTGATTAGCAAAGGAATTGTCTAAATTGAACCATATGATTAGTAAGAGATTCATGAGAAATAATTATAAAGTAATGAAATAAAGAATAATTTTTTTTGTCGCAAATTAGCAACTTGATTTTAGTGAGAGAGCAATCTCTCACTAATCTCTTACAAACATATATTTGCGTGATAAATTATTTCCTTTCTAATGAGCTATTTTTTTTGTAGTGTACCATAATTTAATGAATTTTTATTACTGATAAAAGAATATTAGTAAATTAAACATTTTCCGTCATTGACTTAGATACAGTGAGTCAATAATTCTTGTTCAACACATTTGCAAGGGCTTAACTCTCCATTAATTAGAGTTTGATTAAAGATGATCAAATTTGGGAATTGCTATTCTCATCCCCTTAATTGTTATTTTCATCTCCCACTTTTTCAGGCAAAAGAACCCAAATAATACAAATTAAATAAAAAATTACGCAAACGGGGCCGTTTTGAAACTATTTACCAATCTGGGGCAGGGGAAACCGCCCAAAATTGGGCAGGACCGGTCCCGCCTGAATCTGGGCGGCTCTAGGGGGGCAGTCCCGCCCAATTTTGGGCGGGACTAAATCCGTCTCTAAATCCGTCGCTAAA
>PYAF01002518.1:2378277-2388943 GCA_007407185.1 Glycine tomentella | reverse complement strand
ATTAAAAAAAAAGAGTATCTTTGGCCATTTAAAAAAACGAGTAAATTAAATTAAGATAACATAAATTTTTATATGTTAAACAATTTTTTGTGTTAATTTATTCATATTATCTTAGAATTATTTTAGCTCTGAACAACAAATAAATTCCAATTCACGTTTCTTTGACCATTATTAAGGATATGTTTAAATATAAGATACAAGTAATTTTGAGCACTTCTTTATTAAAAATATAATATTTTTTTATCATAAAAAACCTCTTACTTCTAACCTTATATCCAAATAAACTTTAAATATTATTTATTGACGACTACTTCAATTATATGTAGTCATTCAAGTTTCAACATAGGATTAATATAATTTTTTAATCATCGATGTTGTAATAGAAGCTAGCAAACTAATTTTCCTGATAGAAATCACTCAGAATGGAAGGATTTCAGTGTATATAACTTTCAATTGACTAAATTAGTTCGGTAATGATGTTTTTTTTCCTACTGTTCTTCTTCCTCGTCTTTTATATAGTTTTCTTACTGTTCTTTTATATAGTTTTCTTCAAAACTCATAAGGATCCGTTGGCTCAATATGTAAGAACTCCACTTTTAGTGCCGGAATCAAAAACTAAAATAACACTTATTTGGTGACTTATTTTTCCTCACGATACTTATTATAGAAAGGATTGAATAATTGTTAAAATTTGACTGTTTTAAAACTAATTATCAATATGAGGTTGCTTTGAATTGAAGCTACTGGTGGTTATTTTATGACAGTCACAAAAAGCATTACAAAACAATTCTCTGTATAATTTTTTGAGACTGCCAAAAAAAATTATCGGTCAAAATAATTTCTAGCCACTTTTTGCGACCACCAAAAATGATCTTTAGTAGTTTCAAACAACCTCATTTTAGTAATAATTATATTTTAAAAGAGTGCTGATTGGTCAATCACCACGTTCAGGTTTTCATTTTAACTTCTTATGGTTTTTTTTTTCCACTGAGGCCGGGATCGAATTCCTATCCGATCATGATTGCAACAATTTGACAAATTTCAACTAAATATGCATTCATATGATTTTATCTTGGTAACACCTTGGAGTTGTACACTTTACTTTGTTTCATGTTTCTTGAGATATGTGTAATTTCCCCGTCTTGTTCTGTTAGATCTAGCTAGGTTGACATTCAACTCTTGACTATTATTCCAAGGATCTATAAATGTTGTCCTAGGACTCGATTCTCCCATTTCTACAAGAGCCACACACACACACACACACACACATATATATATATATATATCATCCAAACCATAGGTCCATTGAAACGGAGTTTCGTAAGTCGATAAGTGAGGAGTTGTATGATATAACCATAGAACTTGTGGCAATTCTTCAGTCTAACATCCCTCGGCCTCATCCACCTGCTTCTAGAGTCTATTTAGAATAATTTCGTTGGTTGCTTCTATCTGTCCATTGCTATGTGGATGTTTGACTGCCGTAAATACTTGTTTGATTCTCTCATTTTTCTATAGAAAATCACTAATAGTAGGACTAGCAAACTGAGTTCCATTAACACATATGATGATTGTTGGTACTTTTTTTTTTTTTTTTCTTTTTTCTATTCAAAAGTAGATTAATATATTAACAGATAGGCCAAATTGCTTATAACCTTCCTTCGATAGAACTTCTTTTTGCGCAGTCCGTCAAACCAGTGCGTTACATCTGGTTTTGCTTTTATTGTTGAATATGTATGGTATATATATCTTTTTTTTTTGAAAAGAATAATTTTATTTATCTTTTAAAAAATTATTATTTTGTTTCAAATTTTATATTTATGATATTATTTAAATTTAAAAATATTATGAATTCATTTTCCATTTTAAAATTAGGATTTAGATCTATATATAATAGAACTTCTGGATATAATAAAGAATCACCTCATCTATTCCAACAAGAGGGGGAATGTCACATGAAAAAAGGATTTACAAGTTACACAAATTAAAATTTATAACGAAGATGGGTTTGCAAGTTTTTCTTAAAATCTTGTGATGAAGATTATATGTGTTTGTAAGTTTTCCATAAAAACTTATAATGAATATAAATAGAAATATTTGATGAAGTTCTAGTATATTTCTTCCGCACAATATATCTCCTTCTCTAAATAAATGTATCTCCATACACGTAGTAAAAAAAAAAAAAAAACATCATTTATCACTGGTAAGAACTTTATGAAGCTAAGAGAGGACTTAACTAATATGTCAACATCGATTGCGCATATAAATTAAAGGACTAAGGTAACTTTTGTAAGAAAATTCAATGTGGTAACTTCTAATTTTTTTTGAAATATGTAAGTTAAATTTAAATATATAATTTTAAAGCTATTGAATTTCCTTAAGATTTTTATCAAACGGTTCGGTTCAATGCACTTATTAAATTGCTTTGTAAAAATAGTTGGGTAGACAGAAACACTTACTTTAAAGAAATGGTTAGGTTTACGGTTGAATTTTTTATGGTTGGGTTTTAAAAGGAATCAGTTTGATTATTTTTCCCAGAGTTCTGTCAGAGCATTGCACCTGCCAATATTACGCACAAACCCCATCTCCACAAGTTCCTGGTGAGTGGTGATATATATGGTGTGCAACACGAACTGGATTTGAACTTCGAAGGGAGTCCCGCAAACACTTATACTAAATAATAGATAAAACAGATTATATATATATATATATGGTTGAGAAGATTCTGAATTTATGGCTAGAGTTTAATTCCGAATCTTCTCAAACGATAATTTGTTTTATCTATTACTTCTCATACACCAAATGGTCAATGCCAAAAGAGATTTCCACTGCATGGTTTGCATGTTGCGGTCCCCGAACCCACTTTACAAGATTTCATCGTGTTTGAGCCTCACCCACCACAGTTTTTATATTCTTTCTTTCTTAATAATAATGTAATATTTAAGATAAAAAAGTTCTCTCTCTTTATCTTATCTTTATATCTATTTTACAGGTATATCTTCTTTCAAAGGAGATTCAAACCTTGTTAAGTTCACTGTACTCAACACTGTTAGTTATCTATACACCTGTCTATTTATTTATGAAGAAGGAGTTTATTCGCTTAAAAAACAAGTCTCTACCTTCTAGTTTACCGTTCTTAATAATTTTTTATATTACGAATGGTATAAAAAAAGTGGTGTTCAAAAATCATTTCTCCCCTCTACAATATGGCAGATACGTAGGTACTGGTTCTAAGTGATTCTTATCCCTTCGATCGGGTCTCCAAGTCGTATTCAAGATAGGGATAATGTATTGGACTAAGTTTCTCTTCTCCTTGATGATTACGTGCAGTAAACTAATCACCTTTAAAATTTGTCGTTATCCAACATGTAGTTGGTTAACACCGTCCTTGTTTAACACCATCCATGTCTTTTGTTTATCACAGTTCACAAATTAACCTGAAAGCAACACTTTGTTTTTGTCTCTCACTAGCTAGTGCAAAGATAATTCACAGAGATCATAGATACAACACAAGCTGATTTTTTAGTTTCACAAGTTATAAAATTATTATTTATACACTCGCATACAGGTATTACAACAGGAAAAAACTTCAGGAGGTGCTAGCTGAAGAGTAGAGAGTTGCCATATACTAGTTAATATAAAATCTCCTGTAGATGCATCATGTGTTGTAAGAAATTTTCTCAACGTGAACGAAAAAAATTTAGCACATATATCTAATTATCTATGAAAGTGCATGCTGCAAGAAAAATCAGGAACAAGTTAACTTTCTTTGGCATTGCTAGATTCAACTCCTGCAGACACCAAAGCTGGAGGAAGCATTACATACCAAAAAAGATATGTTGGCAGGTTAAGGAATAAATGGTAATTGAGATTTCGCATGGACTAGAAATCAATCAAATGTAGTTCTTCTAAGGTTTGCACAGTTCTCACGGTACAAATTGGTTTTATGATGTTGAATTAGTTCTTATACCTAAATTCTAAAATCATTTCAGAGGTTACGCTAAATCTATTATTGGATTGCCTATTTTTCATGCATAAGGGTTGCCACTAGGTTGTCAATATTTGTTCTCACTCTAATGTCTTGTCTCGGGCATGGAAGTGAGGGAGCGTGTTAAGATAGCATGAAGAGGTGTGTTGAGATCCTACATCTATTAGAGATATGATAAATGTAATTTTATAAGTCTTAGGCTTATAAGTAATTACAAGCTTTAGTTAGGAAAAAATTATTAGATAGTCTGCGATAATGTCTGGCTCTGCTAATCTTTGTATGACACATAATTGTTATTAATTCTTTCTTATAAATTATAAAATTTCAATAACTGTTATTTAGACATTGGTTACGATTATAAACAGGTGACCACTGAATAATTCATCTTGGTTTGTTTCTTTGTTAATTTACATTTGTTTGCTCTGGTTATGCTGTGTGCCACGGTTTTGTTTTAATAACTAATAACCGTGATAGAGCTGGTTTTCTATTTCCTTAATTAGACTCCTTCTTTATTTAAATTCCAGCCATAGAGAGCAGTCCACGTGTGCGTAAAGTTCGGTATGGTAATAGTAGCGGCCACTTGCTCTGCATACATGAAACATTTTCTGAACCTTCACGAGTTAAAGCCAGAGATAAAAGATTAGAACTAGTTCCAACATCCAAATGTCTTTGCAAACAGGGAATAGCTAGCTAGCTATAAGTGTGTGATGAAGTGCATTAGATTTATTACTCAACATGTAGATGTAACATTTCTTTATTACATCTTTGCTAAACCATATCAATATAGCAAGCTTGTTTCAGGGCTAGTGGACCAATTAATAAGTATTGATAGCGGACTTTGCATGTACAAATACAGTTAGTCTGTAAAGGCATTCGAGTTGTCACTTGTCAATCAAGTGCATGCTACTTAAAAATCTTATCTAACTTCACTTTATATTGTTACTCTCAACCACATCTTATGTATAAATAAGCACATGCACGCACCCATTGACACCAAAGACAAATTAAGAGCAAGCTAGCTATAGTTAATTTTTCTTACATGGTATGTGCTCTAGCCAATAATACTCTCTTACCTACTTTACATTTATTTGTTCTTCTCTTCTTCTCAATTAACATAATTTGACACTTTCTATGTGTTTGTTTCCTACACAGGAACAGAATCAGCAAAAGCTTCGAAAGGCTGTCTCTGACGTGTCGAAGGAAATTGGAAGATACTATGATGACTTAGAGTTGGAGAGACAACTTGGTGCTATTGAAGAGGTGGAACAAGCTGAATGCCAATGTTGTGGGATAAAGGAGGACTGCACCACGGTTTATATCACAGAGGTTCAAGAATGTTATTGTGGGAAGTGGGTTTGTGGGCTTTGTTCTGAAGCTGTTAAGGAAAGAGTAGGGCGAAGCCCTAAGGTAGCCATGCAAGATGCTTTGAACTCTCACAGGGATTTCTGCCAGGAATATAACGCCACCACTAGGCTTAACCCCCAACTCTCGTTAACTCTTTCTATGAGGGAAATAGCCAAAAGAAGTTTGGAGAATAGGAAATCTAAGGGGTTAAGCATAAAAAAGCTTAGTCGGACCACTAGTTATCCTTGAAACTATTATGTGATTTGGGATCATCGTTGTTTCTACTAATCTCTATGATATACACTTAATTAAATGTTATTATTTTTTTTTTGTAAATTAAAAAATTTGATTACTTGTCATATAAAAATTATTCGAGATTATAAACATGTAGTGATCCTGCCTCCTAAAAAATATAATTGTTTCAGACTCAATTAGAGTACCATGTACTGATGACATTGACCTATTTTCTTGACAACATAACTACATTCTTATATTATCTTTCCCTCTCAACAATAAAATGAACTTTGTTATTATGTAACCTTCATTAGTTGGAAAAAGTAGACATCCAACATAATCTCTTTAGTTTTTTTTTTTTTTATAATAAAAATATATAGATGCTATATCTATATATTGATATGCAAATAACAAAATTTCATGTTTCTTCGTTGGTGTGTCGTCTAGTACTTTTGCAGTTATATCCACTCTAGGAAATTAGGTCAAGGAGACTTACAAGTAGAATTCTTTATGTTTTCACATATTTGGATTTTTTTTTCATTATTAATGTATTATTAATGAAGATTTTTTAACGCTAGATAATTGACACAAAAGGTAAAATTTGTCCTAGTGAAAGTAACCAATGAACTACAAGACAACAAACTTATCAAAGAGAGGGCGTTTGGAAAGAAGTACGAAGCCCATGGTTTTAAGATCTGGATTTGATGTAGTTAATTAGTGGGGGAAGAGATTCTCTCACGTTAAAAAAAATTTGAGCTTCTCAAGTGTTGAAATCCCAGTCTCTAAATTGGAGCAATAGAATAAAAATTAGACTATTGATCAAATTCATCCAGGTATTATTCAAAACAACAACTCGAGTTCTGGAAATAAGTTATCTAATTTTATTCAAGTTTCAATTTAATGACTATAGTGTGTACTGATGTACCAAATATTCCGAGTCCATATATATGAGCATGCATGTGTTGTGACGCTAGTAAATAGCCTAGTCCTTGTCCCTTACGAAGGAAAATGGATGTTTTACATTCTTTGGGATTTCCACCTTATTTAGTTATATTTATGTAAATGAGTTAAATGGTAAAGTCATGAAAATTCAATGGCTAAAAGGGGATCGAATCTGTAACTCTTGCCCCCTCAAAGTTAGTGTCTCTATAATTTGAACAACTTACACTGATTAACTTGATTTGTTGTTTGATTTAAAGACATTCCAGTACAATTATGTGACTAAATTTCATATTTTAATTAACTTATTTATTAACTTTGGTTGCCTTTCATGCAGTTAGGAACTTAAACAGGCTGGAAGTTGACCACCCTTTTGACCCAGTAGTGTGCCAGTTTTTGTTTTTATTTTTATTGTTAGTCTTGTTGAAACTTGAATCTGTAATATTTAAACCAAAAAAGTTATGTTAATATCTGACAATTTATGATATATCTAAATACAACTTTTATTTGGTTAAGTATATGATGCGCCATTGTAGTTTTAATGCATTTTTTGCGGTCTTAACTTTTATCTCATTTTTTTACATCATTTCTGCATGGTTAAGACTTAAGAGGGGAGGGTGTTGCAAATGAATTATATTTTGTAAAGCATAATTGTTGTACACTTCATTAAAGTGAAGTGCAAAAATAGTTTTCTGTGTTGCGTCAAAATAAAAACATTTTTTTCCGTTTAAAGAGCTTTATGAAAAACTTATTTAAACGTATCTTTTATCTTCTCCTATAAGTACTTATGAAAGTGTTTGGATAAACTTTTAAAAATATCTTATTTCTTTTCAAATAAAAGCTTTCACCTTTTAATATATTAGAAAAATGTGAGATATATTAATTAGAAAAATGATAAGCAAAATAAAATGACACAATAGCTTCAAAACCGTCTGTGTAGCATACTTGCATTTAATCCAATTACAACTCGGTGGCCTCCTATTAATCAACCTGTTTGAATAGTTTGATCCTATATATTAGATTTTCTCAGATACCCATTAGCTTGAAAAAATTTAGAATACTGAATCCATGGGGAAAAAATGACATAAATCGGTTGTATAAGTTGGCCGTGATTTATATAGAAACAAAGAGTTAAAGGGTGTATTGGATTAAAATTCTAAAAGATTTTAAAATATTTTTTTGACAAAAAAGTCATGTGATATTAAATTAAAATTAATGAGATTTTTTAAAGAGAATATTCAATAAAGACTTTTTACAACTTATAAAATATCTATATTTAAAATCATACAAAATTTAGATGAAATTATTTTGTAGGGTGAATTTTGATAGACTTTGATAAATTTCTTATAGATTTAATATAAACTATTAAAATTTAAGGTACAAATTGATTATAAAAGTCCTTTATTTTTTTTATAAGTCATTACAATATTCTTAATATCTACACGACTTATTTTTTATATCAAAAGATTTTTTTAAAATCTCAATCTAATACACCCTTTTAAGTTTTAATTACATTTAATAATTTAAAATTAATTTCCGCTTAAGTACAAATCCATCAACATCAACTTTATTTGATTCAATGGCTGTTAATTTGTTGGTTCATATTGATATATTTGCGGATCATTGCCAGCTTAAATCCAAGTTGGAAGGGTTTCTAGATGGGTTTCATGTGAATGATTAACAAAGAAATTGACTATAATTCAGCACTTTTCTTAGAGGAATCTATGGAGTTTTGACACCATCGTTCGGGTTAACACCAAGTGGTGCTCAAAATTTGGTTCATCCTACTACTAGCCCATGTTAGTGAGTTAGTCACCATCGTAGTGGACCTTTTTTAGTTCAAAATTAATATATATTATAGTGCCCTTTATGAAAAGAAAAATAAATTAATAAATATTTTCTGCACGGGTTACTTCAATTTATTCTCTTTGAAAGCGCATTAAAACTTTTTCTACCACATTATTGTGCTTAATCTATCAAAGAATTATTAAAGTAGAGCTGAGTGATTGAACTGGACCACTAAAAAAAGAACTTGAAATCCTACAAATTTTAAAGAGATTCAGACCCCCATTAAAGGGTAATGGATCGGCTTCACGTCATGCACACCTCACTCTATATTGAATAGCAAAAAAATGTGAGTGAATCTATTACGGACAACACAAATATATTAGTATAAGCATACTGCTGAAAAGTGCGTCATATTAATCCATATTAGTACATATGAAAGCACTAAACCAAGACATTACTTCTCTTTACAGCATATTGGCACGATTCCACTTTTCTACATATGACATAAGTTTATACAAAGTGGATCAATTATTGAAACATCATATATATAATCGTGAATCGTGTTTATTTAAAAGAATTTCGGTACCTATGCATTTATTTTACAAAAAAATTAGCCTCTCATTCTATTTTTTATTTTTTTTACAGGCTCTCATTCTATTATTTTAACAACTCATTTTTGGCCTCTTTTCTTTGTCATCCCAACCATTAATCACGAGCTAGCATTATTCAGAGTATGTGCTAGGTCTTAAGTAAAGATCTTGAGTTCAAGATCTCTCAATAAAGGAAATAGAGAGATCTCCAACATGAAGAATTGATTCTTGTACAAGATCCCTCAAGATCTACACATTGTTCAAAAAAGAATAAATTTTCTCTCTCTTTCTCTATCTCTAAGATCTCAAAATGAGATCTACCAATAAAGGAAAAAATTAAAGAGATCTTGAGAGATCTTTAATCGTATGTGGTATTATAAGATTTACTAAAAATGATCTAAGATCTCAATTTAAGATCTACTACTAAAAATGCTCTCTATGTTTGAATTATTTATATATTTAATTATAAAGCTCCAGAATGAGAGAAGAACAACACTCAAATTTAATGTCTTCGATGGCTGGGATTAAACCTAAGAGCAAATGTTACTTTGAATTAAGTCAACTCAAGCAAAAAATATCACTATAATTAATAGCTACTTAATAGTTTTTAATATAATTATTAAATACTTTAAATATATACAATTTTATGAGATTTTATTTAGTCGAATAATTTACTTTTTAACATAAAAAATGAAACTATAAATAGATACAATTCAGACTTAAATTTATTATTTTACTCTTATGCATATAATATCTACTATATATTTATTATAAAATTTACATATTTTATATCAATAAACCATCTATCTTAACAATTTAAAGACTATTTTTTAAAAAAGAATAGTCATTTTCATTTTTATTTCTTCGTAGTTTACTTTTTTGTTACTGAAAACTATAAAATAAATTAAAAACAAAAAAAAATATACCAAAACAATTTGGTTACAAATTGTCACTTTAGAGGTATTATTTCTGTGGAAAAATACATGAAAGGTTTTGACATAATATTTTCGGATTAAGGTTATGTCTGGGCTAACTTTATTTTAGTTTAAAAGTTACTTTAAAGTTAAAGGTGAAAATAAAAACTTAATAAATTAATTTTTTAATATATATTTTTGTATATTTTAGATTTAAATCGCATTTGAGAGTAAAATTCATTTAGTAAATTATATTTTAAAAAATTAAGATTACATAATATTAACGGTCTCACTAAATAGCAGAATATATTTATAAAAATAAAAATATTATAAAAATTAATTAATTTACATAATTTTATTTTAATGCTAATATTTTTATAAAATAATTAAAATATTTTTCAATTTTAAAAATGTAAAAAATGATTTGAATGAATAAAAATTAATTTTAAAGATGTTTTTCAAATAACTTATCATATATAATATTATTTAAAGAAATTTAAGTGTTAATTATAAAAGTAAAAAATGTTTAAAAATGTATTGTTGTTCAACATATTTTTGAAAGAATTTTTTTTATTTAAGTAAAATTCAATAACATAAAATTATATTAAAATATTTAATAAATCATCAAAAATAATTTAATAAATATTTTGATTAATCATTAACAAATCCATTAAAAAATTTGCATGAATACCATTGTGATAAAAAAAGGATTAAAAATTTAAAATCCTAACCACAAATTTAAATAATTTTATTTAATTATTTCCAAAACGTTCTTCATTTATATAATGAAACTTTTAAAAAAATATTTTTTTTCTAAACTAAATGATTTAAGGATAATTAATTACATTTTTTGTCGTCTAGATATATATTAC
>PYAF01002518.1:2349892-2378177 GCA_007407185.1 Glycine tomentella | reverse complement strand
AGTTTTTCAATTATTATAATTTTGCAATTTTTATTCTAATTTTTTATGTGACACTAAATGGGAATAACTAATACTAGTTCTTGACAATTATTTATTAAAAAAATTGTATTTAATTTATTTTTATCATAAGCAGATAATAAGTTTTGAATAATAGTGTATGTATTCATAATGTAGATATTTTTTTATATAGATAGAAACTATACTCCAAGATTCCAGAAAAAAATATCTTTTAAAGAGAAGCCGTTAAAATTATATTATAAACGTGTTATATATATATATATATATATGTATATATTCATAAAATGTATTTTTAGTTTTTATACTTTTAATAAAAATAATATTAATCTCCATATTTTACATTTAATTTGATTAATTTAGTTTTTAAACTTTAAAAAATAGTAACTTTTGTCCCTTGTCACATACAGTTTTCATCACAAGGAGGGACCAAAACCTGTTGTATTTGTAGAGTTTGGGAACAAGATTACTTGATATGTGAAATAATGATGCCCAAGGTTAAGTATATCTTACACAATAGTATTGTGGATTCGAAAGTTCGAATATCTTACTCCAAATATTAGTTATATTTTAAAATAATTCAAATTACATAAACTAAATAATTTTGGAAATTTTATGTTGAGTTTGGGAATTAATTGTTTATCAATTATGTCAAAAAAATAATCATTAAGCTAGACAACAGTTTCTAATAGACAAATGATGAGTAGCGATAAACCTGGATTATGATTTCGCATGCATCCATTTTCCCCTAATTCCTATTATAGTTAAGAACTCTCGGTTATCAATTAATCGCTTAATATCTCTTAATTGAATTGTTAGCCTATGGTCAAGGTTTAAAAATACTCTTCCTCTAAATTAATCCTCAATTGGTTATTTAGAGTTTAATTTAGAGTTAAGGATGAATTACAAATAGAATTGTAAAACAGAGATTTATGCCACTAGTTTGATCATACAAGTTTTATGAACCATATCTTTCTACAGGTCAATAATCATGAATAGATGGTCACTAACACACCATTAACTATGAATTAGAGTGATCAATTCCAATGTAAAAGAGAAAATAGCATAACAACACAATTAACTAAATAACATTGGAAAACTCAATTAAAATAGGAAATTAGAGTACATGAGTACAACTACATCATAATTCGAACTCTAAGGGTTTAGCCAACCTTGGTCACAATATAGCCAAACAACATACGAAATAACATTGAGAATAAAAGAGATTGAAAATCCTTACAAATTAGGACCTCAGTTGTTCCCAATACAATTCTCTTACTTAAAAATCCTTACTGTTTAAAAATAAGTTAAAGCTCACCAAAAAATGTCTCTCCTTTTCCGTTTGTACTAATGACAATTAAGCAGCATCGCAGAGGTCAGCATGGGCCATGCTAAAGGCAACATCCGTGCTCAGATGTGTGACGTTGATTTTGATTTTTGGCCGTGGAACAACGTGCGTGGTGCTATCAGCAGCACGACCGTGCTCAGATGTGTGACGCTGATGAGGAGTTTTCTTGAAAAATCAGCATGACCATGCTAGAATAACATGAGTTGCAAGTACAACATGGGTCGTTCTCTTTGAAGATGCTTAAAACTTCTTATTTTCTACTCTATTTTGGCTCTTTTCTCAATTTATCGATTTTCTTGTTCAACTGTTCACACTTAACACATACCTATAAGCTCTGATAACAAAATGAAGTCAAAACAAGATAGAATGGGTCAATAATTGAGGTTTAAACAGAGTCAAAAGCATTGTTTGCTCTCAAGCAATTATTCTAAATTAAATCAATAAATCATTTACAGAGAGTCCCTCTATTTATTATGAACAAAAATGAAGAACCATGAATAAACAAGAAACCACAATCACAAGATAAGTTCCACATAGTTCCATCAGGCTTCCAATGTTCACAAACATGTTCAGTTCCACAATGAGAAAAAGATACTCATCTCACATTTCTCAGTGTTTCATAGGATAAAGACAAGTCACTCAGATCACAACTCAAGAGGCACAGACTCAATTTATTTATCAATCAGCTCAACCTAAGCAGAAATTCTAGCATGCATGATAGTGAGGCATCATAAGGTGTAACGGGGCCAAGGTGCAACGAAAGATGGGTACTAAAGGACCAGGACTAAGAAAAGCTTCAAAAATCAACCTATATTCAGTGACACACTAGTCAAAGGGAAAAGTTTTTATTTTTTGCATTCAACACGTCCCAAAACTAATTCTTTGGAAAGCCATGCTTCTCATTTTGCTCACTCAACAAAATATAGTATTTTTCAAAGGCTTTTTGATTGCCTTTTTTCTTTATTTTTATAACTGAAGGAGAAGCACTATAGGATAATCCATTTTTCTACCCAAGAACTACCATTCCATTGTGCCCCTATATTTCTTCAAGATGGAGGTGGATCCATGAAGAAGCGGTCCTTTGACTGTTGGATGCTCCTGTTGAAGGAACTGTAGAACTTCAAAAGAATCCATAGGTTACCTCTTGGGAAGCTCTTGTTTAACGTCTTGAGCTCGACAAGTCATAAGGGCTAAGTCATTTGCCCTCGAAGAAGGTGATGTTTCCTTTCTTCAACAAACTCTCAAAATTAATATCCATTTACCCTATGACCTAGAGCTTGAATAGGGGTACTGTCTCCTTCTTTCTTATCTCTTATTGCGATCTCGGCAAGTATACCGATCGTTCCAACTAATAAAATGATAAGTAGAATATCATTCCCACGAGGATTGAGGCATCAATTTTATCGTAACTATTATCTAGAAGTTGGACGAATAAATGTTTTGATGGAAATTTGTGTTGTACCTTGAAGTAAATAAAAGTAAAGACTAGATTCAAGAATCAATAAGCAATTAAAACAACGAAGTTTGGTTTTAGTAAATATGAGAGAAAGAGTAGTCAGGCACACACACTTTTTGATCCCCACCTTGTTAGCTTGGATTGATTACTACATTCGATTAGCTCAAATTACTCAGATAATGCATCTTCATGCAGAGGTTGGTTAAATCCTAATTCCTTAGTGACTTTAACCCATTAACCCACTTAAAGACCCTAATTCCTTAGTAGCCTTCCTTGGATTAAGCATTAAGTTTGACACATTAAATTATCTGCAATCATACAAGTCTATTCCTAGATCATGTAAAGATTGTCACTTTACCATAGTCCCAAATTAGAATCTTAACATTCCTATTGTGAATCCTAACCTTCACAACCTTATCAGAGTGATCAAATCTAATAAAGATATATGCTTTCCATAACAAAGTAGAGTAAAATAAATTAGCATAAAAGAATAATAGCAACCAATCCAAAGCCAAAGGAGTTTACATCAAGTTTGTGGCCCTAAATACAATAAGCAACTTAGCCAGACATATTTATGTCTGGCTTCAAAAGCATAAACTGAAGCATAACCAGTTGAAGAACATCAAAGAAGAAGAAGAAGAGAAGTATCCCTTCACTTAGTCTTCAAGCTCATGCCCTAGCCCAACACTTCCAAGCTTTCCTTCTCCTTGTTTCTCTATTTCTCAGTGTGTGTACATGCATTTTCAGTTGTGGGCTTTCCTATTTATATGCATGGAGTGAATTTTCCAAAATACCCTCAGACTAGTGCTCTGCAAAATGAACAGCAGAATCCCGTGTCTCCGCGCTACTCACACCAATTCCCACGCCATTAGTGCCATTTCATTGCAATCTTGACACTAATCGCGCCAGGTGACAGAGAATATTACACTATAATTCTTTCTTTTACGTGGATAGCGCCAGCTCTCGCGCTGTTAGCGCTAGATGGCAGTGGATTTTGCCTTTAATTATCCTTTTGGCGCGATTGCCGCCAGATCTCGTGCGATTCGCGTGACTTCACAGAGAATTTATGTTTGAATCCTTGTTGTGGCGCGAACGACGCCAGAACCACATGGTTAGCGCAAGAACCTTGCTTGACTTTCTTGCTCTTGCTTTATTCTCTTCTTTTCTTGCACTCTTCTGCTGTGAAAACACATAAAATGATTGAGAAGGAACAATCAATATTTCCAGCAATTATAGATCATTATCACTCATTTGTGATTGATTCCTTGCTTATTTTAGCTTGGAAAGCGTCATATGCTAGACGCATATCATCTCTCATGCCATTTCTTGGATCCTTTCTCAAAGGTTCTTTCCACCCCACACTTGGATGAGGCCTAGCTTGCACAAAATTGCATGAGGAGGAAGAGCTTTGTGAAGAACCAAGTATTCTGAACACTTCCTCCTTATCATCTAACCTCCAAGTTAATTTCCCTTCTTTGACATCAATCATAGCCCTTCTAGTGTTTAGGAAATGTTGTCTTAAAATGATTGAGATTTCTCCGTCCTCCTCTATGTCCAGGATTACAAAGTTAGTAGGATAGATGAACTTTCTAACTTTCATAAAAAAACTCTCTACTACTCCCCTCGAGTAAGGGTCCTATCTACAAGTTGAATGAAAATGTCAGTGGGTTGAGGTTTTTGTAACCCCAACTTCTAATAAAATGAATAAGGCATCAGATTAATGCTAGCATCTAAATCACATAATGCACTATCAAAGGACAAGTGTGCCAATGACACAAGGAATTGAAAAACTCCTTAGATCCTTAACATTAGGTGGCAACTTCTTCAAAATCACAATAGTGCACTCTTCATTGAGGCCAATTTCACAAAGTTCGCCAACTTTTCTTTGTTTGAAATAATTTATTTTAGATATTTGGCATATTTGAAATGATTTATTTTAGATATTTGGCGTACTTTGGCATTTGAGCAATTGCTTCAGCGAAAGGAATATTGATGTGCAAAATTTTCAGCATTTTCACATATTTAGCAAGTAATGTTCTATCCTCACTTTTGTTTGTTATTCTCTGAGGGAAAGGAACACTTACATGAGGAGGTTTCAGTACCACTTTTTTCTTCTCATTTTCTTTTTTTGAGCTCTATTTAGTAAGAGCTTCCTTCTCAATTAGTGAGACCATTTTTACCTTCTTCTTCAGCTCAGTCATTGGTCTCCAGCTCCCTATAGTCACAACATTCACTTCCTTCTTGGGATTCGCTTCAGTTTGAGAAGCCAATTTGAGACATAAAAGTTACAAGGTTTGACACTGTTGATTCCAAGGACTTAATCCT
Source organism: Glycine tomentella (assembly GCA_007407185.1). Classification (NCBI taxonomy): domain Eukaryota; kingdom Viridiplantae; phylum Streptophyta; class Magnoliopsida; order Fabales; family Fabaceae; genus Glycine; species Glycine tomentella. The sequence continues at coordinate 2,373,033 of PYAF01002518.1, read as the reverse complement.
TTCATCACTCTTGGTCGTATGCTCCATCGTCATCTCCTACATAGTTGGCCTCCTCTCATCCTACATAGACCTCTGATTTTGATTTTGATTTTGCAGGTGAGGATGTTTGTACACATTTTGGTTCTTTTACTCTTCCCAGGAAAGGTTAGGATGATAAATGTTCTTGTTGGAGTGACCTGTACAATGCACTTCCTCCATTGCCTTGGAAATGGGCAATGTCCTATTGTATAACATGTCTTTCCACACTGGTTACAAAACGAGGGTGGAGGAGCAAGTGTTATCATCTGAATTTGTGCCTTCATCAAGGTCTCATTTACTTAGCTAGAACATCTAACTTTGGATGAATAGTTGTGTTAGATGAACAAACTTCCACTTAGTGCACTCTAGTCGGCTTCTTGAGAATCCGTGGCCTCGATAATTTCCACTATTGCATTAGTCATCTTATGCATCAGGTTTCCCACTACAACAACATCCAGGCAGGGCCTGTTATGCTGTAATAGTCCTCCATAGAAGATGTGAACTAGCCTCTGTGGTGAGTACCCATGGTGTGGACAACTCCTCTGTAGTCCGTTGAATTGTTCTCAGACTTCAAATAAGGATTCTTGCTCATATTGAGCAAAATTCCTAATTTCTCTTATTAGTTGCTCAGACTTTGTCATTGGGAAGAATTTCTACTTGAACTGTGTTGAACACTGGTCCCATGTGGTAATGCTCTGGTTTGGTAGGACATAGAGCCAGTCTTAAGCCTTTCTTGCTAGTGAGAACGAAAATGCAACCAATTTGACATGGTCTTGAGCTATAGTTGGGCTCTTCATTATGTTTGTCAGTGTCAATAATTTCTTCAAATGAAGAACATGATCTTTAGACGACTGGCCATGGAACTGGATTCTCTCAATCATGTTGATCAGTCGATGCCTTAGCTCATAGTTTTGGTCCCCCAAGATAGGGAGCACAATATTGGTAGTGATTCCTACCATAGGGGTAAGATAGTCCTGCATGGTGCGCTTCGATAGGTCAGCCTTATTGCCTTCATTCCCATTGTTTCCTCTATTTTCTTCAACCATCCTTCTTCTCCTTATGTTAGCGTTGTTCTCGATCTCAAGATTATGCTAAAGAGTTTTAGCCCTTTGAGATCGAGTTAACATAAACTATCCACACAAAAAGAAGGATTAAAACATAACTGGCATAAAAAAGAAAAAATGTTAATTAAATTGCAATAAAAATTTAGAATTTAAACTAAGATAAAATAGAACAAAATAAATAAAAAACAAATATGAACAAAATTATTTAATTCACAAAACAAATTATTCAGGAATTCTGCAACCAATCTCCGACAATGGCACTAGAAACTTGATGCATAACATAATGTTGCAAAAGGACAAGTGTACCTTAGTAGTACGTAAACTTGAAAGTCCAAATATCGTACCCTAGAGACCAATTTTGTTCCTAAATAATTCAAATTACATGAACTAAATAATTTTAGAGATTTTATCTTGAGTTTGGGAATTGATTAAATACATCAAAGAAATAACAATTAAGCTAGGCAATAGTTTATAAGGGAAATGTATGAGTAGAGATAAACCTGAATTATGAATTTGCATGTATCCTTTTTTCCCTAATTCCTATTATAGTTAAGAAACTCAATTATCAATTAATCGTCTAATATCTTTTAATTTAATTGTTAGCCTATTGTCAAGGTTTAAAAATACTCTTTCCCTAATAAATTAATCTTCAATTGGTTATTTGAGATTTAATTTAAGATTAAGGATGAATTATAGAGAGGTTTGTAAAAAGAGAATTCATGTCACTAGTTTGATCATGCAAGTTTTATGAATCTTACCGTTCTACAAGTCATTTAATTATGAGTAAATAATCACTAACACGCAATTAACTATGGATTATAGTGGTCAATTCTAATGTAAAAGAGAAAATAGTAGAACAACACAATTAACTGACTAAATTGAAAAAAACTCAATTCAATAAGAAATTAGAAAACATGGGTACAACTACATCATAATTTGAGCTCTAAGGGTTTAGACAACTATGGTCACAATATATAGCCAAACAACATACAAAATAGCATTGAGAATAAAAGAGATCGAAAATCCTTACAAATTAGGATCCTAATTGTTCTTGGTGCAGTTCTCTCACTCAAAAACCCTTCTTGTTCGGAAATAAGTAAAAGCTCACCTAAAAATGCCTCTATTTTTCTATTTATACTAATGACAATTAAACAGTAGTACGAATGTTAGCACAGACCATGCTGAGTCAGCATGGGTCGTGCTGAAGATAGCATGACCGTGCTCAGATGTGTGACACTGATTTTTGGCTTTGGAATAACGTAGGTAATGCTATTAGTAGCACGATTGTGCTCATATGAGTGATGTGACGCTGATGAGGAATTTTCTTAAAAATCAGCATGACCGTACTGAAATAACATAGCACGAACTATGCTACAATTAGCAGGAGTCGTGCTCTTTGAAGATGCTAAGAATTTATCTCTTTTACCTCTTTTTTCAACTTATCAACTCCCTTGTTCAACTGTTCATACTTAACATATACCTATAAACTCTAACAACAAAATGAAGTCAAAATAAGATAAAGTGGGACAAAAATTGGGGTTCAAATATCCTCAAATGATGATTTTTCAAAACTCATAATAATGCACCCTTAAAAATCAATGCAAAGTAGTTTTAAACTCAGTTAAACAATTCAATTTAATCCCAACGTGCATGGGATGCAACTAATTAATTCAAAGTTCATTAGTCGTTACTGCCCATACCGGCCATGACCACCATCATCAACATTACTTTTACTAGGTAAGTGCACCACACTCCCCGTCCCTGCCACCACCACAATAATATGTATTGCGGTAAAACAATCTCTCTACTTTAGCTACTATCGTTATCATCACTGTCAGGTAAGTGAAAATAGCTTCAAACCTTATGGGATGGGATGGTTTTTATCATAACGGGTGGTGACCTCGTATTGACTTCTCTATCACGAACCATGTTAACATTGTAAACACTGTCGACTTGCTTAATTCCACCACTGCTTAGTTAGTGCTAGTTAATTTCAATTCTGATTGCTAGCTAGATATAGAATCGGATATATATTCATTGAATATATGCAGGATTAGATTTAAAATATATAGTGTATTACATATGCCACAAAGTTTGCATAAGTGGTTACAGCATCATACCAAAAATCTTAAGAAATATATGTACACACACCAATTTGCCAAACTAAATGCATGAGAGTATATCCACTAGTTAAAATATGCCTATTAATGCCGATATTCTATGTGTATATGGAGAGCGCTATGTTTGTTTATTATGAATGTTAAAAGTGCATGATTTTATTATAATCAATGAAGCTAGTGGGAATGAACGACAAAAATAAAAGGAAAAAGAAATTGGGCCGGCGTGGAGCTAGAGGATGAGAATGAGATAGGAGATTGGTGAATTGAGATTTTTGAGTGTAAAACCCTAGAAAATGGAGATGGGCAAAGCATGCTGGGTGTGACAAAGACCACACACTGTATATTCCTTCGAGAAAGACAGAGTGGGTCCGTTACTTCTCATACCACACAGTGATATATAGATGGATAGGTTGAACTTTGAAGACTACTGAATAAGAAAGAAAGAAAGAGATTATTATTGCTTCTTATTATAAAGTGAATGTGCCCACGGGCTCAGTACTAATAATCAGTCTATGTAACGTAAAAGACTCGCAACTTTTTTTCTTCTTTACATTCTCTTCTACTTTGTGGTTCTATTTAATTTTGCCCTATAATTTCTCTTTCAGCTTTCTTTAGCCATGGCTCTGCTCATTCCCCTTTGCCTCACTTGTAACTCCTATTTGTGTTAGTATGGTACAGAGTCTACACACACTACCCTTTCCCTTTTTTCTCTCCCTTAAAGTTATTATTCTTTTTTTTTTTTTTTATCTCTCTGAACCTCTTTATGCTTTGTGAGAGCGAGAATCCAAGATGAGAAAATAAAGTCCAAGCAAAAGTGGTTCAAGAATCTTGCTTTTTAACATGCCAAGGGAAAGCTAGCTGGTGTATCCTGCGCTCCACCAACGTCTGCCCTTGATTCATAGAAAAATTACACGACCACCCCCTTCTATGTTAATTTGTTGTGCACGCATGTGTGTGTGCCTTCAATTATAATTTTGAGTGAGTCCAAGGAATAACTGAGATTTGTTATGAATGCGTCTGAAAGATAATAAGTCACCAATGAATATAACCCTTATGCACTCAATGATAAATATTGTAATGCAATCGCCATATGTAAGCCACAAAATGAAAACCCGCGTAGAAAAATAGGAGTTGCATATAAAATTTTTTTATTTCTACAACAAATTGTAGAATAAATTTTTAAATTAAGAGAGAGAGAGAGAGAAAATATGAAATGTGATAACTAATAAATAATGTGATAAAAAAAAGAAAATTGCAAAAAATATTATAAAATAAAGAGAAAGAAAATTATTATTGATAATATAAAATGATTTGATAAAATAATCTGAAAAGTCATACCAATAATAATGATTTGTAATTATATGACTGTAAAATTGTTTAATATTATCGGTCTATTACCTTCAAATTTTATGTTAATTGTTTTATACGATGTTATTTATATGAAATAATAACTTGTTTCAAATTCAATTATACATACTCAAAGAAAACACAGAAATCTATGGCGTGATCTAAATGTTGTCCGGTAAAAACTAAAAAATGTCGTCAAAATTTGTTTCTACCTGTTTCCCTTTCCATTTCCGACAACACGATTTGTCAAGAAACAAGTCATTAAGGTTGCTGGCGTGCATGGGCGTGTTGTCCTGATCTCAGAAATAGAATTTGATAAGCTATTCTGTTCAAATACCCCTCCTACCTTCTTTGCATGGTTGTTTTGTCCGACAGACAGAATATATATTAGAATGAAACATCTAATAAAAACCACACATGTATAGGTTCTGACAACATATATAAAACAAGCACTGAGGTACCAAGATAACCCAAAACTTTACCAAAAGCAAATTAACCATGCACTCCACGGCAGCCTCCATATCATATCTTTGTTCTCAATTCGCACTATAATTACTATAGTCGGGTCAGTAAATAAATATATCAAAATCAAAAGCGTTCATAACATTGATCCACCGTTAATTAAGCTTATACTTTTCATATATGGAAATTATAGAAAGTTAGAAACTAATTAGTAGAAACGTGAAGCTGATGACACATGACCATTCACCAAGTTACATTTTTATCTATTCCCGTGTGTATGCTTTACACCTTTGAAACCTTTCCATTAGTGTTTTTAATACTATAATAATAGCAAGAGTTTGAAGAGTTTTGTTTTCAACGGTTACAGAAATTCTTTGTCACTTTCTCAAGTGCTATGCCAGTGAATCAGTCAAAGAAAAAAGAGCATTTTGATAACAATCCGACAAAATCAGAGCCTTTTTCCAACATCTGTCCCTGTTTCCCTTTCAACCGTTTGTGTTCAAACACCAATCTCAAAGAAGTCAAGGTGCTCTTTCGTAATTATCTCTCAACCCCGTGCCCAATTCCATTTCTTCTACCATTCCCATCTATTTAAGCACGCACACATTCCTCTCTCTCACGTCCAACCCATCCTCTTCAAATAGTATTTCAATTCCAAAAATTCATCATCGATTCCCACTCTTCCTAATTTGTTTGCTTCCAATCCAATTCTTCTCTACTCTCAATTCATTTTGACCCCAAGCGTCATCGATCGTGAGAAGAAAACTAAGTACTCCTCCAATTATGATAGTTAGGTACGTAATAATATCTTTTCATTATCTATGCCACTTTTGCAAATTCTCTTCACATTCATATCTTTGGCGCATGCATAATGTCCCTTCACATGAACTGACTCATATGAAATTAATGATAAATAGAAGTCAAACGCATCACTCATATAGCCACCTGCAAAAGCTGTATACATGTTTTTCATTTTTGTTACAAATAGACATATATTCCTCTGTCCTTTTATATAGACATAAAAAAAAGGAATTCTTAATACTTTAATGTCCATTCTTTCTTTCTGCCCATGATTATTTTAATTTGACATACTATTGAACTGTGATCACTGATCACTAACATAATTAAAAAGTTACGTTAATCATACTATGCTCTTTTTACAGCTTGGGATCCGAGGAGTTAAATCCAAGGCAGATAGAAGTCTAAATTGTTGTTTCAAAAAAATATAAAAACTCATCATCAGGAAGCTATAGACATGGCCAAAGGATCTTATTCAATGTCTTCAAAGACAAAATCCATGAAATTTATATTCCTCTTCATGTTCATGCTCAACTTCCCCTTATCCCATGGAGATCAACAAGAGGTTCAGCTTCTCTTGTCCTTCAAAGCTTCTCTCCAAGACCCACTTCATTTTCTCTCCAACTGGGTGAGTTTCACTTCCTCTGCCACTATCTGCAAGTGGCACGGCATCACCTGCGACAACAACGTTAACTCTTCCCACGTTAACGCTGTGGTGCTCTCAGGAAAAAACATAACCGGTGAGGTATCCTCTTCCATTTATCAGCTTCCCTACGTCACAAACCTCGACCTTTCCAATAACCAGCTTGTTGGGGAATTCACTTTTACCCACTCTCACAATTCTCTGTCTCAAATCCGTTACCTTAACCTCAGCAACAACAACCTCACGGGCTCTCTGCCTCAACCCTTGTTTTCAGTGATTTTCTCAAACCTCGAAACACTGGATCTCTCGAACAACATGTTTTCCGGGAACATACCCGACCAAATTGGATTGCTTTCCAGCCTGAGGTATCTTGATCTCGGAGGAAACGTTCTGGTTGGAAAGATTCCAAGTTCCATCGCCAACATGACTTCTTTGGAATACCTTACTTTGGCTTCAAACCAGTTAGTGGATAAGATACCAGAAGAAATCGGCACAATGAAGAGTTTGAAGTGGATTTACTTGGGCTACAACAACCTCTCAGGTGAGATTCCAAGTAGCATTGGAGAGTTACTCTCTTTGAATCACCTCGATCTTGTTTACAACAACCTCACTGGACCTATTCCTCACTCTCTCGGACACCTCACCGAGCTTCGGTATCTCTTTCTCTACCAAAACAAACTAAGTGGTCCAATTCCAGGATCTATCTTTGAGCTCAAAAAGATGATTTCACTCGATCTAAGTGATAACTATCTTTCGGGTGAGATTTCCGAGCGTGTGGTTCAGCTCCAGAGGCTGGAGATTCTCCACCTTTTCTCAAACAAATTCACTGGGAAGATTCCAAAGGGTGTTGCATCTTTGCCTCGGCTTCAGGTTCTTCAGCTATGGTCAAACAGATTAACAGGTGAGATTCCTGAGGAGCTAGGGAAGCATAGCAACCTCACTGTGTTGGACCTCTCCACCAACAACCTCTCAGGGAAGATTCCAGATAGCATATGTTATTCTGGTAGTCTTTTCAAGCTTATCCTCTTCTCCAACTCCTTCGAAGGAGAGATTCCAAAGAGCTTAACATCTTGCAGAAGCCTTCGCCGTGTGAGACTCCAAAGCAACAAATTCTCGGGGAATTTACCATCGGAGTTATCCACGCTGCCTCGGGTATACTTCTTGGATATCTCTGGTAACCAACTTTCTGGAAGAATCGATGACAGAAAATGGGACATGCCGTCACTTCAAATGCTGAGTTTAGCTAACAACAACTTCTCAGGAGAAATCCCAAAGTCTTTTGGTACTCAAAATCTTGAGGACTTGGACTTGTCACATAACCAATTCTCAGGTTCTATTCCACTTGGTTTCAAAAGTTTGCCAGAGCTTGTGGAATTGAAGCTCAGCAATAACAAACTCTCCGGTAACATCCCTGAGGAAATTTGCTCTTGCAAGAAGCTTGTGTCCTTAGACTTGAGTCACAACCAGCTCAGCAGTGAGATTCCGGTGAAGCTCTCAGAGATGCCGGTTCTCGGCCTCCTGGACCTGTCGGAAAACCAATTCTCCGGCCAGATTCCACAGAATCTGGGAAGCGTGGAGTCTCTCGTTCAGGTGAACATATCACACAACCATTTTCATGGAAGCTTACCTTCCACCGGCGCTTTTCTTGCCATCAACGCGAGTGCAGTCACCGGTAATAACCTTTGTGACCGGGACGGTGACGCTTCAAGCGGTTTGCCACCGTGCAAAAACAACAATCAGAACCCAACTTGGCCCTTCATCATGCTGTGTTTTCTACTAGCGTTGGTTGCGTTCGCAGCAGCTTCTTTTCTCGTCTTTTACGTTCGCAAGAGGAAGAACTTCTCGGAGGTGCGAAGAGTGGAAAACGAAGACGGAACGTGGGAAGTGCAGTTTTTTTATTCCAAAGCCGCGGCGTTGATCAATGTAGACGATGTTTTGAAAACTGTTAAAGAAGGAAAAGTTGTGTCGAAAGGAAGAAACTGGGTTTCGTACGAATGGAAGTGCATGGAGAACGACATGCAGTTCGTGGTGAAGGAAATCAGCGACTTGAATTCACTTCCAATGAGTATGTGGGAAGAGACTGTAAAAATTGGAAAGGTTCGTCACCCGAACATCGTTAATCTTATTGCGACGTGTAGGTGTGGGAAGAGAGGGTACTTGGTGTACGAGCACGAGGAGGGGGAGAAGTTAAGCGAAATTGTCAACAGTTTAAGTTGGCAACGGCGTTGCAAAATCGCTGTTGGCGTCGCAAAAGCACTTAAGTTCTTGCATTCTCAAGCTTCATCCATGCTTTTAGTTGGAGAGGTGTCACCGGAGATAGTTTGGGTCGACGCTAAAGGCGTCCCTCGCCTTAAGGTCACCCCTCCCCTAATGCCGTGTTTGGATGTCAAGGGTTTCGTTTCTTCGCCCTACGTTGCTCAAGGTACTTAATTACTACTTAATTAAATCATTATTTTGTCCCTTAATTTTGTTCTTCTTTGTTTACACATATATGATACAACTAGAACTATACTCTCTTGTTGAATAAATTAATATGCATGGTTTTGTTGCATGTTGCCATAACTTTAATTATATAATTTGGTCGTCACGTTTTCATAGGATGATAGAGTTTGCCAGTTTGGTCACAACTCACAAGTTCATGAATACTTACAAAATTTTATGGATTTCATGATAATCCTAATACATAATGTCTTATCAGTCTTATGTTATGTTGTGGCATACCATACAATATGGCTTAATGTTTTGTGGTTGGATCCATGTGAGTGATGGTGATTAATTCTATATTTTCAGAGGTAATAGAGAGGAAAAATGTGACAGAGAAGAGTGAGATATATGGGTTCGGAGTGATGCTGATTGAATTATTGACGGGAAGGAGCGCCATGGACATAGAAGCTGGCAATGGCATGCATAAAACCATTGTGGAGTGGGCCCGCTATTGCTACTCTGACTGTCATCTTGACACGTGGATAGATCCTGTGATGAAGGGTGGAGATGCATTGAGCTATCAGAACGACATTGTTGAGATGATGACTCTTGCACTGCATTGTACCGCTACTGATCCCACTGCAAGGCCATGCGCAAGAGACGTACTCAAAGCCCTAGAGACTGTTCACAGAACCACTTTTTGTTGAGTTTCACCACTCAAAAACCTCAACTCTCAGATTTTCCATATTATCTGCTGAGCATTCTCTGAAGTCTGACCTACGTTATAGATTTTGTTTTCTCTTGTTTTCTTTTTTTTCTTTTTTTTTTTTTAATTTGAGTTGTCACTTTTTGTTTAATCCTATATAATTTGTTTAAGGTTTTTAGTTTAGCATAAGTAAGTTGTTGATGAAGGGATTGCTAGGGATATGTTTGCTTGATATTTTACATAAGGGTATGTTGACATCATACTGCTGATGAGTGTAAGGTAAATGTAAATAAATTGAATGTGATTAATAAATTAATTAGATGAAAGCACAGCAACATCTATGTAATTTGTATTATATTTCTCGTGACATCAACTTTTTTCTCTTTGCTAATTGATACACTCCTGTTCATTTGCAAGGGCTATTGCCTATGGCTTTTCCCCCCAATAGCTGAATATCTTTGTAGTCGTAGAGCCCTGTTTACTCCCAGTTTTTGTTCGGATCTGTATGTACACTTCTCTAACTAACTCCATTAGCTGTTTATTACCTGGTTTGCATACTAACTAAATGAAGTTTTATGCACGCACTCGAAGAAAATGTATAATTTTTATTTTAAGAATATGAGTATTATGATCTCACTCATACAATTATAGATTATTGGAATAAATTTTAGTGCTTTATATATTTATTATTCTTATTTTTTATAACAACCAAATATTTTCATATGAATAATTTCATACATATATTATAGAGAGTGATGTATGAAGTGAGAGAAGTGTTTATGATAGGGGTGAGAGAAATAAAAATGAACCATGCAATCATATATACAGATAGTTTTAAGATTGGAAGTTATTTAAAATATTACATAATAATCACTTAAAATTACATGACTTTATCTTTAATCTTGATGTTTCATTATTTGGTCTAAATGCTAAGTTTCATTCATTTCTCTCTCTTAACAAGTCCTCTTGAAGTTATAAGAGGATTGATCATTTTAACAAATTTTTCTCCAATGATGTTTTTTTTTTAAGGTGATCACATTTTTTTATTAAATAATTTTATTTAAATCAGATAAAATTATTATGAATAACATTTTTTTCTTTTCAATGTTTAACATAATTAAATATCTACACTTCGAACTTAAAACTATTAATTAAATTGAAAAAATCTCGTATAAATTGATCTATGCAATGGTAGTTCTTCTTTAGAATTAAAAGAAGGGTATATAAGATGGAAAATCAACTATTGAAATAATATGATTAAATACATTGATGTTATGTGATAAATTATGATGCTGTTAAAGTTGTTATCTTTTTATTTTTGTAAAGAAGTTAAATTGTTGACTCATGATATCTTGGTTATGTACTTTGAAAGAGTTTGGTCTTTAATTTAAAAAATAACGAAAACACAGTAGTACTGTATATGGCAACCCCATATGGGAATGGAAGAAAAGAGTTAGCCGCATCATGATCACAGAAATCGGAAAGTGAATACTCTTTGATCTTTATACGGAGTGGAAGCCCAACAAAATCACTTATTTTGTGGAACCGCACTTTATTCATTCATTACGGGTTTGATGACATTTTTTGTCCCGTTGTCGAACACTCTGTGCAAATATTCGTCGCTACCAAAAAACAAAGCAAAGAATTGGATTATACCAATAAGCTTACAGTCACGCAACTCAAAGCTGCATGCAGAAATCCAGTTTTTGACAGCGAAAGAAGTCAAGGAACTCTTCGATTTACCTATGTGACTTTTGTGCTCACTTATATATCTCAGCTCAAAAGCCAATAGCACTTTGTTTACATACTAAATATACACAGATTATACTTTATAGACTAAGTTACATATAAATATACGCCTTTTATGGTCTCTATTTTTCATCTTAATTTCCCATCAATTATAACCCTGATATTAGCTAGCTAGTATGATCAAATGGAGAAAGTTATGGTTCCAAATGCTTCAGTACTCCTTTTCTTTTTTGGTCCATCTTCACTCTTCAGTATTTCTTAAACTTAATTCCAAAACCTAGCAAGAAGGATAATTGCCTTATTTAGAAGAGATATATATTAAATGGAACGAGTTACAAGAGATATGAATTAAACTTTATGAGAAGAATTAAACATATATATTTAATTAACCTGAGATATATTAGGAGTTTAGTTTAATTAATTAAGTAGGATGTGTGAGTTGATAAATTTTTTGATATTTTTTTCAGTTGGTATATATCTTTGATTCCTATGTATTAAACAAAATTAACATGAGAGATTTATTTACTGCCTAACGTGAGACATATAAATATAGAAATGGTTTATTAATTCTAAAATATATGTTACGTTTGGTATTGCTGCGACCTAATCATGCAATCACATTCAACGTTCCGATTGTCATAATAATACAATCACAAAATCTAACCCGCAGACAGACAGACATTCAACAGAAACTTTTGATATTAAATACAATGATAAGGCGATGCATTTATTCTTTTTTGGTTTGAATGCATACTGTGAATGAGACCTTTAGCGAGGTTATGATTATAGGACTGATAAAAGACACATTGATTTGATTTTTTGCTTCTTGGAGACTCCCGTTCTTTTTTTGTGTTCATGATGCAAGCTTGAATATATGATGATAGCTGTACATGCACAATCACTGAAGATGGGCGTCTGGTCTCCTTTCATACATAACAAACTTAAATCATACTCAAACATAGGATTTTATTTTTTGCTAATTGTTTCTTACTTGGTTACATATTTGGACGCATGCTAAGACCAGTATTTGATTATCCTAATTAATTATCCCTATTTCCTAATAACCCTTTTTTTCCTGTACCTCGAATTTACAAGTGTCTTGTCAACAAAATAAAAAAAAATTATATTGCATTTTAGCATGTATTATAACTACTAGTACAGCATAAGATAAATGTTTGTTTTTATCTGAACAAAATTTATAATAAATATATTGGAATATATAAATTATATTGTGAATTTACAAAAAATTAATTTAATTTGTTATAATAAAGGTCCTTTTTAACCAAATTTATTTTAAAAGTACTATTAAATTTAATTTAGAGGTAAATATAAAGGAGGTAAAATTAGAAGGGATAGATGACTAAAAAGATCAGGTCGATCATTTAAAATGGTTGAGAATTATCATTTTGTACTAATTATAAGACAAGTTTTTTTTTGTCTGTGAAGTTATAAACAAGTATGTAAAATGCATCTACAAAAGAAAGAAGAAAGATAGTATTAAAAATATTTAATTGAAAAATAAGAAAAGTGAAAATCTCACTCTCTTCAATTATATATTTTAATATATAAGAGTATACAGAGAACAGGAAATGGGGGAAAGGAGATTTTATCGCATAATTATGTACCCTAGACCAGATACATTCCTTAAGATTTCTTTCTTTCTCGTGGTATAAGCACTACATGGGCTCCAGAGTAATCCTTATCTTAATTTGGGTTAGTGTGTGATTAAGAAGCACTAAATACATATTCCACTTAGTAGTTAAAAGTAGTAGTACATGGGGATCTTCCCAACCAGGCCAGACCACAAACTCTCCTGTGACCCACATTCCTTCCATGTTATGATGATAGTGCTAAAGTTCCCTTTTTTTAATAAATTTTTCCTCCTTTTTCTTTTAAAAAAAATTGTTTTCTCATGTTATGGCCTCTAAGTAATGATGGTAGTGCAAGAATCCTTTTTCTCTTTTCTTCAATCAGAACTCTTGGAGGGTTTCCACAGTTAGAAGATTCCATCAGCAAAGATGAGTCTAAGCATAAAATTATAAAACTAGCTGATATTATGAGGGGCAAACCAGCTCAGTCTGGCTGGCATGGATATGATCTGCTACAAGCAATGCTTGTTTTTCTCAAAAGCCCCCCAAGATTTCAATTATAGCCCTCGGAGACCATGCAAAAGATCATTGGCTTCATTCTTTCAAGTCAAAAAGTCCCTTTTCCTCTGATTTTATCTTGGTAAAGTCTTCTTCTTTGATAGTAGGAAGTGTTTGAATTGTTAATGTCTTTGCATTTTTTCTTACTTTGTGGTAGATTACAACAAACACAATTTTCTTGAATGCTTCTTTCATAAAAGACAGCTGGCTTTTGTTTTCAGACTTTAATGTACTTAATGATAATATTGGATCCACGTGCAACCCATCGGATATTGCACACACCCACCCACTTACACAATTTATGGAGTTCAAAGTGGAGAAAAAAGGGGTTACCTAGTGCTATTGACCCATGCCATATTAGAAAAGTTCTAGTATGAAAGCTATTGCGAATCTTGAGCGCAAAGTTTTAAGACTGGGATTGATCTATCGATTTGTGATCTGATAATTATATTATGTTGAGTTATAAATTTGATTGGGTATTTTTTTATTTGGAATGACTCGGATTGAATTGGTCGGATTTGCAGTACGATGTCACTTTTTTTATTTTAATTATAGTCGAAATGACGTAATTTTAATTTGATTTCATTTTAATTTTAGAAACCCTATCGGTCTATCCTTCTTCCATTTGCATTTTTGCTCAATTGCTCTACGCTACCACTTTACTTGCCAACCTATCCTTCCTTCCTCTAATCAGGGCGTCATACTGCCGCCACCTTGTTAGACTCACTCAGCTCATTTGCAATGTTGTCCAGAATTGTAAGTGAGTCCAACTAAATTTATTTTTTTTCTTTTTCATTTTGTTTTATTTTAATTTTTTTGCGTGATTTTAAGTTAAATTGATCTTTTCATTCATTGTTGACCTTTTTTTAGCTGCAATTGCATTTTTTATTGAGTTAAATTGATTTAGAAGTTACTGCAATTAAAGTTGAGTTGTAGATGAAATTGTAATCCCAAATCATTTTTTAAAACTGTGATTTAGAACTTTAAATTGATTTTTTATATTTTATAATTTACATTGATGTGATATGGTTATATTTCATTTTAGTGTGAATATTGATATATACTATGATGATGCCTTTGATGTTAAATGTTAGAGATAATATTAATTTTTTAACTTGTGATCTATATATTTTATTTTTGTTTTTTAAAATTTGTGAATTTCAATGCATAAGAAGAAAGATTTACAAGTATAAAAAATTATATTTTTTTTATTTACAAATATACAAGTCAACTAATGACTCACTAGTTCGACTGTTGACCCAATAATTTGGCATCGTTCATCAGACCAATTTTTAAAATTATGTTTGAGCGTGAAACCAAGCATGGTACGCAATAGGAAAAGGGATACATTAGCCATTGTAGGGAGGTAGTTAAACAAGCACTGAACATCTAGTTAAAGAAATTAAAACTGCTTACAGAATATGTTAATGCTGCTATATATGCACATATAATTTTCACAAAATTGTCACATTAGTTTATGAGGCTAAGAAGAATACAAGACATGTAAACAATTTAATGTTATAAGGTGTTGGAGTTAAAATTAAAAAGTAATGAGTAAATAAATTAACATTGAAAGATTTCCACATTGACTTCATGTAGCAGCACTTGTGCTTAATTAGCCGAAAATGCATATTATTGATACGCCAATTATTATTGTGACTTTCGCTTAATCCGAAGTAGCGAATCGAATGGTGACACAAATCTTGCTTTGTTTAAATCTAGTCAAATGAAAGTAGGGATGTAGTCATTCTATAGTAATGAATCTAAAAGATACTTTACTTTTGTCTGTAATTTCAACTTTGTTCCATAATACCTCTGTAATTTCAACTTTGTTCCATAATACCTCGGTTTGTCTCTAATTCGTTAGTGTAGGTGCTGGGTCAAAGATCACATCAATCCCTAACACTTCAAAAAACAAAAGATACTTTCAGTGAACTCGGGTCGATTTCCTTTCCATTTGACAGTAACTATGGTAAAGTAAAATCCAAACCAGTGCCCTTTTGTTATATATGCCCTGTTATCTTGACCTGCTCTTGAGTTGAACTAGGCTTTGTTCTTACATGTATATGCTGGCCAACTGTAGAGGATAATCAAGAGGTTTAATTTAATTGGTTGAATAAGATATATAAGTTTTTATAAATCTTTTGATAATTATATTCAATTTTTACTGATAAAAAAATTAATATGAACATGACTTTTAAAATAATTATTATAAAGATTAACACAATTATTATACATAACTGTAATTGGATGATATTTACATGGAGTATTTTCTCTTGCATTAAATCCTTTTCAGATACCAAATTGTTCTTAATTTCAACAGTTCAGAAATGAAAGGAGACGTTTAAAGCTTAATTTACTACTTCTGGTTGTCACTTGGAAATTACAGAGTAAGTTATAATTCCTTTAATTACCTTTTCCAGTTTTAGTTACAGTTATGTAATTTATGTATAAAGGAAGCCAGTCAAATCAATTATATATATAGAGAGACACAGAGGCGGAGATATACGACTATAGGGTTGATAAAATGGACTAGGCACGCTTGGTCAGCCCGTATAGCCCCCAAAAAAACACGAGTTTGGTTAATAATATCAGCCTGTAAATCA
Source organism: Glycine tomentella (assembly GCA_007407185.1). Taxonomy (NCBI): domain Eukaryota; kingdom Viridiplantae; phylum Streptophyta; class Magnoliopsida; order Fabales; family Fabaceae; genus Glycine; species Glycine tomentella. The sequence continues at coordinate 2,356,949 of PYAF01002518.1, read as the reverse complement.
AAAACAGGGCAGGCCAGTCCGGCCCACAAAATTACGGACCAAACGCGGAGCAGAGCGGGCCAGCCCACTAGGCCAATATTATTTAAAATATTAAATATTAAAATTAAATAGATATATTTAACATATTTTGAAATAGGTATATTTTTTTAATTTGTACTATTTTGCACTCTCATAGTTAACTTTTAAGTTTTAATATTAAAATATTTATGATAATGATAGTTTTAAATAGTCTTTCATTACTAACATATTACACTTTGAACAGTTTACATCCGTAAATTCCAATTACAAATGGTGTAATTTTGTGAATTATCACATGACATCATTTATTTAACATAAATTTTAAATTATTTACTTTTGTTTAACTTTGTGTTTTTTAATTATCATATTTGTATTTTTTAATAATTTTTTTGTATTTATTTTTTAAATTAACTTTTTTATTTTTTTAATTTTTTAGGCGGGCTGGTCCGCTAGCCCGCTGGCCCGCATTAAAGTGGGGCGGGCTAGCATTTTCAGCCCATTTTTCAAAAGTGGGTCGGGCCAGCCCGCCCCTTTTTTTTGCGGGCCGGTCCGTTTGTCATCCCTACGGGACTAGGGTAGGGCATCGCCCCCCTTAAAATTTTATTAATATAAATACTATTATATATATATATATTAAAATTTAAAAATTAAAAAAATAATTTAACAATAAAAAAGATTGTATTGTACAATATAATAAAATATAATATTTTTTATTATTATATTAAAAAATAGGATAAAATATTTTTGAGATTGCATTACATAATATAATAGAAATCTTTAAGATTATATTGCATAATAAGATAAAATATTTTTTAAGATTGTATTCAAAAATAGGATAGAATATTTTTTAATATTGCATTCAAAAATATGATAGAATATTTTTAAGATTGGATTGCATAATATAAAATATTTTTAAGATTGTATTGCATAATATAAAATATCTTTAAGATTGCATTGCATAATATGATAAAATATTTTTAGGATTGCATTCAAAAATTGGTTAAAATCATATGCTTAAATTAGTATAAATAGAAACATATTTTTGCGTTGATAGTATGCATTCCATTCCAAATAATATTAGAGCTTTAGAGAATTTATATTTGTATCATTGAGAGAATTATTATGAGATCATATAGAAGCGGTTGACAAGTCTGATTCTTAACTCTCCATCAGAATTTAAAGGTACTTATTTATTATCATAGTGGAGTTGTCCATTGGATTGATTATTCAATTTGGACGTAGTGATTTTTTATCCAATTGAGTTTTTCACGCTAAAATTGATTGTGTCTTCTTTATCTCTTATCTCCATATTATTACTTTGAGTTTGATTTTAAATTATGAATTATTTTATTAAGACTCACTAGACTTTGTTAGCTTGTTCATCAACCCACCCTGTTAGCAATTTGTCTGTTTGTGATTTACGGTTTGCATTTTTTTGTATATTAAATTTGTATTGTCTTCGTAATACTTTTATTTATGATATAATTTTTTTATGTTCATCTCCCACTATATATATATATGTGGTGGGGTTAGGATCCATTAACATCAAGTATAAAATATTATACTTATATCAAATTTTATCTTATCCGTTAATTTCATTTAATCTGATGGTTTACATTATTTCAATTATAAAATCTAATATTAGCTTCAGTTAATCACGTGTATTGAAATTAGACTCGTTTAAACTTTTTGTCTCTCCTATCGAAGGACGTTATAGTTTGGCCAATTGAAATTATTGGCAACTTAACAGTGTATAGTATATAGTGTATACATTACACAGTATATATCCCAGCTTATAGCAGTATTGCTATTAGTACTCCATTCCATAACATAAAATCGAATCCTTAAAGAAAACCTTAATATCCTGACCTTTGAAAATAAACCCATTATTTATATGCAGCACGTGAAAACACACTCTTCAAAACGTATTCTTTGATCTTTGTTTCTGATTTATTTTTAGTCGTTGTTTAATTATAAACAGAATTTAATTTGGTTGAAAACGAATAATATTGGTCATCAAACGAAAATATTGGAACCTGGGTCATATATCCCGTGAGAGAGATACCAATGGAGTGTGTGTAGTGTTCTGTGGTGATCTGGAAACAACAATGGGGAAACCCATAGAGAAGAACAAGGGATTGGAAAAGGTGAAACGAAATCAAAATGGAGGAGGGTCATGGACACATAGGCAGATCCACGAAGAAGAGAAGGGAGGCAAGTGTCCACTCTTAAAATTTGAAGTGAAATTATCAAAATACTCTTACTTTAAATTTTTCACAAAATTAACCTAACTGTTGTGAGAAGGGAGCACCGCACAGGCACAGCCGCACAGACGAGACCCTTCCTCTCTCGTTTTCTCGTTTGCAAGAAGCACCAACAACAATAAGGTAATATTGTGCCCTTCGCCCCTTCCTCTCCCGTTCTCCATCTTTGGCGATCGGCATCATCACAGGTCGACATCCATCAGACCGTTATAGCTACGGCGTCGACGTCCTCAGAAGTCGGAAGCATGGTTTGAGGCTTCGAGCGTTCTCCAGACCAGTGGCTCCACCTCTGCTCTAGACTCCATTGACGGAAGAGACAACAGACAAGTACTCTTCCTGGCCTTCGGCCTTCCATATTTGAGTTACGTGTTCTGAGTTTTAGTTTGGTATTCTTCAATACTTGGTTTTGTTGATAAATGATAATGCTCTGTAATTGTCAAAAGCATATTTCGATTTTTCTGAGTTGGGTATACTTCGTTGAATGATAATGCTTTTTGCTGTTCTACTTTGTCAAATTTTGCTATGTTCTGTTTTGGAATCAAATTTTGCTCATTCTACTTTGTCACTCTAGTTTGGCTTTGCTGGCTAACTAGCTAAGATATGGATGATGGATCATTTGATAGTATTTTTCTGTGGTGAAGCCTCAAAGATATCTTGTGAAATTTCATAGGGTATTAGAATTTAGAAGGCCATGGACTGCTGTGGATTATGGTTCATAATATTGAGTGTCAATCCTTCATTAATTTCTTGAATCCACCACTCCATGGACACATGGTGAGCTTAGCACTCCTTAATAGTGGACACGTGGGTCGTTGGTCGAAAATAAGATGACAAACAATTATCTTTTAGGAAGAAGAGAAAAGCACGTGGCTAACAAAAGTTAATTTTAGATTTTATAATTGAAATGATCTAAACCGTCAAATTAAATTAAATTAACAATCAAAATTTGATGTAAGTATAATATTTTAAACATGATGTAAATGGATCTTAACTTATATATATATAATATATATATATATATATAAATAAGGAGATCAAATTATATAAGTGAAATTTTAATAATTATTAAATTATTTTATATTTTTTAAATAAATAATATTATCTTCAAACTCAATTTTGAATTGAAAGGTTTTTTCACATAATTTATTTATATATATAATTTTATATTAATTCAAAATCATTTGTTACTTTATTAATATAAATTAAAATTGATATAATATAACTATTTCAAAATATACTAAAATATAAATCATTTAATTATTTCTTTGTTATTGTTTAATTTTGATAAAATTTGACTTGGTCTTGATAATATATAAATATAATTTAATGGTTAGATCAATAAAAATTATATTTTATATTAAACTATAAAATAATATAATAGTTATCAAAATTATATCCATGTAATTTGACTCATTATATATATACATATATCGCAAGTTAAATTTTGCTTTGTATATGTAAGAAACAAACCGTTGTAATGGAAGGAGAGGAAATTAAGTCCTAAGTACGTACTGATGATGAAACAAGTCGGGTCATGGTTCGTAGAAAATGTTAAAACATGCAGTCAAATATAGAGAGTAGTTTTCATAAATTTGGCCAGAATAATGGACTCAAAGGGGAAAGGAATTAGTGGAAGGTAAGAAATGGAATCGATGAATGTGACACATATCACTCTCAAGATCTCTACTCTTCGCCTTCTTCTTCTTTTTTTGACAGACTCTACTCTTCACCTTTGAATTTCATGATACTTGAACTTGATAATGATAAGGACGTTGTGTAAATATAGCTTTAGGAAAAGAATAATACTTAGAAGGGTATATCAAGTGTCAAATTCTTTTGTAGGAACTTGATATATAAATTTAGAAGGCATATATATCAAATAGGGATATCATATATAGAAGTGCTTGAGTTTTTTTATCATTTATAGAAATTTTAATTCCTTAGCAATTCCTATCAAGCTAAGTATTTAAAAGAATAAATCATAAAGTTTCTGCAATCATACATCCATATCCCTAGATAATATAAAAACTGTTATTTTACTCCTGTCAGAAATTAGAATCTCAACATTCTTATTACGAATTCTAACCCTAAGAACTTAAATAGAATGACCAGTTCTAAAAAAGAATATAACAATGAAGAACAGAGTAAAACAAAGCAATCATAATAATCTCATATTAATACCAATCAAATTACAAAGGAGTTCACATTGGGTTTTGAACCACAATAAAAGAAAGTTAGCCAGACATGTTCATGTCTAATCTCAAGAAATACAAAGAGAGCAAAAACATTAATCTTCTTTAAATTCTGGCCTTGATCTTCTCTCGACTGTGTTTCTGTCTGTAAAAGTATATTTCTGATATTTCTGTCTGTCCTTCTTTTAGTCTCCTGAGTCCCTATTTATAATTTCATGTCCATATAGTTAATTAAGGTAACTAAACCCTTTTGCTATTTTATTTTTGTGACAAATCTTTCTTGATTTTGCTTCTTTCCTTCTTTTTGATTCTAAAATAGTAAAATAGTAATAAATTGAGATGAAAATAAATAAATAAATAAATTTACTTAATTCTAACCTATATTACTAATTATTAATTGAATTATAATTAAACTAACCCTAAAAACTAAGATGTGCTAGCAGCATATCATTTATAACCACTCAACGTTTTCTTGAAATGGAATCCGAGAAATTCAAATCTGTGAAATGCTTTATAATCATATACAGGTAAATTTCAGCTTTAGATCCATATAGCTATTTCACACTATGCCTATGCTAATGGCCTAATTAATGGACACAAATGAGCAACATAACGAGGAAGGTGAGCCCCCCTTGTCCTTCAATTCCACCAGAAGTTGTTTTATAATGCAGTGGGTAAAGATAAAAAGTCCAGTCAAAATCTGAATGAGCAATATATCATCTTACATCCTAATTACTATTTCAAACATTAAATATTAAGTGAAATTGAGAAGTAAAAATATTCAATACTATAGTAATTAAAAAATATTTAATGTTTTTCTTTAAATAATAAACAAAATAATTATTATTCTTTCTGAATTGGCAATGATGATTGTACTCTTGACAGAAGGCCTCTAACGTAGCCCATTTAAATTTTTTAGCTTTTTAGAAGAAAAAAATATTTGTTAAATAAGTCAATTTGTAAGTTTTTTTTATAAAAAAAGTACTTATTAAATTTGAATATCAAATATTTTTAATAAAACCTCAGTACTAAACTATAAATTGCAATTTGTTTTTGAGTTTAACTAATTTTGAGTATGTGATAGACACATTAACCATTGAACCTTTTATTTTATTTAATGATTTGTTTATTATTATGTAATTTTACAGATGTGGAGTATTTATTAATTATGCTGATAATTAACTTTTTCATAAAAAAAAATAGTTAGTCATCGTTAGTATTTTTTTTTTCAATTATGTTATTCTATTCAGAAAATACAAAACCGAAATCTTGTTTAAAAAATTAAGTACAGCTCCAATATGTAATCACCTTTAGTGACACAACACCTTTACCACCATGTTAAAACAGCTTTTTTCCTTTTAAAGGTGCTTGAATTATATTCAAGAGTCTCATCATTTTACAATTCTAACCATTTCGAGTAAATTTGAAGCAAATGGTTTTGCTTGTTGACAAATGACAGTTAAATAAAGTGACAAAAAATATTGATAAAGATTCCTTCATTGAAAATGAAATCTTGACAATGATGACCAATAGTCATGACGAGATTTTTTTTTTCTGAATAATAATTATCACAAAAATAATTGAATATCTATTATAAAGAAGAAAAAAGACACTTTGTCATACAGAATTACCGCGTCAACATGTCATTTGTTCGTTGTTGATATTCTTTATCCAACTCCACTTAAAAAAATAGTCAAGCTTATTCAAATATTTTAAGCATATGTTTAGCTTTAAAAAAATTAAAAAATTATTAATTTTTAGAATTTTATTAAAAAAAGGAAAATATATCATTTCTATTTTAAAAATGTTAAATTAAATATACACTAAATTGGATGAAGAAAATATATTCTTACCATTATTTAAATTTTAAGCAACTTTCACATAACGTCAAAAATTTAACTACAAGTGAACCTTGATCAACAACTAGCTTGTCCGATATGTTCAAGAAAATTGTCATACGTCATAAACAAATAAAATCACTAGAACACATATAGGGGTAAGCTTCCTTTACACGATGATGTCTCTCAAGCTAGATGATTAAAAATGAAGGTGATGGGAATGAGCTCCAAGTGCTACACGAATTTTGCAGCAGCAACACTGCAAAAGTACCAAGAGCTCTTGTTTCTCAGCTGGAGGGCTCTACTTATAGGAAAAGTAACAAGTAAATGAACAAAACCATGGAGGGGCACCAAAAGTGGCAAAAATGGTTTGACCATCTATCTATCTACATCACTTGAAGTTTTTTTAACAGTTAGATCGATCATTCAACTTATAACACCCGTTAAATTCAACCAAATTTAATGCTTGTAATTGTAATTAAGGAAGAATTAAGTTGTTGGCATTAATATTATTTATATATAAAAATTAATAATTAAATATTAATTTTGACAATTTTAATATTAAGTAGTTATATACATATATATATATATATATATTATTGTTCTTATTATTGTTGTTGTTTATATTATATAGTAAACTTCACTTGAACAAATGATGACCATTGATCAAAGCTTCAATTTTATAATATCCATTGATCATAATTTTTTTAATATATGTATTTAATGAAGAATTAAACTGCACACA
>PYAF01002518.1:2320508-2349792 GCA_007407185.1 Glycine tomentella | reverse complement strand
TTTATATTTTCTCCTTTTTCTTATTTAAATATTAACAAATATGAAATATATAGTTTACAAGGAAATATTTGATAAATTACTTTAATGAATTATAATATTTTATTAGTTTATTTTATAATGATAAACTCATGAAAACATGATAATCAATATGCTTAATTTTAAAAAATACACATAATAATACTAAACAATTCTATTTACAATGAATTGTATATAATAAATTATAAACTAGTAATAATTTTTTTAAAATATTTTATAAAGCATGATTTCAATAAATTTCACTTTAAATAATCATAAGTTTATATTTACTATTTTTATTTTGAATTTATACGTTTTACATAGGTATTACGTCACTATTATTATTTGGAGAAAGAACAAATAATGATAAATTTCAATATATTTAAATATATTTGAAGATAATATCTGTTCAATTAGAAATATAATTAATATTTTTACTCAATTTTAAAGTAATTATATTTAATATGATATTAAATATTTTTAAAAATGATAAATTTACGATAGTTCAATTGATTTTCATGAGACTGCACAAGAATAACTCGGGGTTGTGATTGTGACATGAAGTGCATATGAGGTGGGGAAGTTGTCAAGATGTAGAGGCATGTTTTTATGTCTATATATATTCATGGAATTTATTATCTGTTTTTCATACTTTTCATATGAACCCAATTTCAACATGTAATTAGGTGAAATGTTTCTATTGAAAAACATGAATGAATGTTGTAACAAGTGTCATTATAAATCAATTTCTTTAACTCTTCAAAGTTTATATGACTTAGGTTGTTGGGGGAAGGGAGTTGTTCTCATAAAGAAAAAAGATACATCTTTAAAACATTTATGCGGGAAAAACAACAATTAATAAAGAGCTTAGTATATGATGCAATGTTCAGCCAAAATAATAATAATAATAAAGATAAAATATTTTTTGGTCCTTCTAATATTTGATAAGTTTGATTTTAGTCTCTTAAAAATACATACTAACAATAATAATGGAAAAATCTTTCTCTTTATCCATAGAGGGGTATCTAAAATTTTAGTACATTTCGTTAAAACCATGAAAAAGTAACTTTCTTTTATGAATTTAATCTGACAAATAAAATCAACAAAAACAAATAATCAATAAGTTAGAAACCTTGTAATTTCTTGTGAGGAGAAAATTTCTCACACTAAAACCATCAATCTTACTCATTCTATGTTTTGTTCACTTGGAAATAATATGATGAATATTATTGTTGTAAAGAAAAATTATTTATGTCACCACACTTAATGGAGAGAGTTAAGGGACAGCATTTTCGAAATTTTTTTATAAAGAAAATTTAACCAGAAAATTTTGTTGTAAAGAAATTTTAAATCAACTCTTTATGTACAAGGTTATGACTTAATTTTTGCTCGTGAACTAAATTTAACTAATACACTTCTACTTTTTGGAGAAATTAAACAAGAAAATTAAATGGCATAATTTGATCTTAACTTAGGAAAAAAAATCTCAATTCATTTTGTCTTTATATTATTTTTTTCTATAAATGTTTAATATAAAGAAATTTGTCTAATCAGACTCATAAAGGTATAAGTTAACTAACACATATTTGTGTTGACAACGAGAATAGTCATTCTAATCCAAATTTAAGATATAAGTTACAAAATGTAACTTTTGCAAACCTAGGATGTTTGTTTGCATATTTCAATTTGGATTTTGGGTCTTATTTTTCGATTTATATGTTAGTGCTTGGTCATGATGTGATTCATTGGGTTTGTGAAAATTGATTGGACAAGGTCTGATCAGAAATCTTGTCCATATATTGTGTGGCTCGCTTTTTCTAGTTTCTTGACCAATTTTCAGGTATCTCATTTCTTCATTTTTTAATTTTTCACACGAGAAATGTGTGTCAACATCATAATCAAATAGTGTTTATAACATGCAACATTATCTAGAGTTAGCAAGAAGAAGAAGAAGAATGTAAAAGACTTCTTTATACATAATAGTTATTAAAAATTTGTATGATAAACCATACATGTTAAAGTTGAGCAAATCTCTTAGTACCTTTCTTTTAACTCTACAAATAACTTTCTTTCATATAAACAAATAACTTTCTTTTATAGAATTAATCTGCCAATTAAAATTAATATAAACAATGTTTATAGTCATAAGTACAAGCAATTTACATAGAATAAAAAAAAATCTATTAACTTTTCATAGGCTTGTTCTTGCCAATCACCCCTACCTGTCCTTGAATCCAGCATAGAAGCTATAAAGGATATTTCATGCACACATCACACCAGAATACAAGGCCAAAAGAATTAAGAAGATAATCATAACTTCACCGCAAACAAAGCACATAAGTATGCTAAATTCTTGGTTTGTTCATTTTCTTTGCAATTGTTTGACAAGAACCGATGATGATAATAGAAGGGAATCATTCATCCAAGGCCGTCAAAATTGCGCTCCTAAGTGTAGATTCATAGAATCATCATCTTATTTTGTAAGACAGATCAAGTCTAAACCAAGGAATTAAAAAAATAACCAAAATTAACCTGACATCACAAAGACACCATATCTGCTAAAACACAACGTCCTTATTGAGACTGCGTGAGTTCTTCCCTCTGTCTCCTACACAGCTACACCCATAAATAAGACTTTGTCTCCTATACCGCTACACCCACATACTTTAAGACTTTGTCATCAATTGGCCATGATTTGAGCTATAGACTCTCTTAATTACTATACTTTAGTTTATTCTATTATTTCATGTATATAATTCATTTAATTTTATTGGGTAGAATTTTTGTTATGTTAAGATGACTAAGAGAGTGTTGTAAACTTGATTGGACCCACAAGTTAAGAATTGAAGGAAATATCTACCTCCCCTTCCTTCCAAATTGTACAACTATTAAGAAATGAAAAAAGGATTTACTACTTCTTTCTACTATTTCGGGTTGTTAATGGGTAATTACTGAGTATAATTGTTAATTGTGCACCACTTATATCACGACAAAATTAAAAAAGAGAGAAAAGTCCTAACTAGTTACTAGATGATGAAAGAAGATGTCATGGTTCATGAAAAATGTTAAACTTCACTCAACTATTGAGAACAGTTTTCATAATTTTTCACCAGGATAATGGAATCAATGAAGGCAAAACTTATCACTCTCAACTACCAAGCCTTTGAATATGGACCGCGTGTAAATATGGCTTAAAAGATAAATACTTAGAAGGGAGTATGCCAAGTGTCTGTCAAATTCTTTTGTGCGAACTATATATATATATATATATATATATATATATATATATATATATATATATATATATAAACTTATAAGGCATATCAAATTGGGATATCTTACAAGTGCTTAATTTAATAGTATGAGGATGTTACGAAATACTGAAAGATGTGGACTGTAATTGTAACATTCTCAAATAAAGGGCTTTGTTAAGGTTGCTCAGTCAAAGTTATATCATGCTCTTGTCAGTCTTGTGGCTATGACGTGAATTATTAATATTAGAATATGGAAAAACATAATTATTAAAAAAAAGTGATATGCACGAATATTAAAGAAGCATAAAAGAAAATACGGAGCAACAACTATAAAAAAAAAAAATGGGGCCATAGATAGATCTTGGTGGCGCATATACCCAATAGGAGTTTAAAGCATTCTAGGGATTCGACAAAGTTAGGTACTCTTGTGCTGTTCTACTTTTCTTTCCTACATCCTAATAGTGTTTAATCTATCAGACAAAGGACCAATTGATGAACATAAAACAGATGCAATGAGCGGATTCTTCTTCGTTTAACACTTTCCATGCAACTGCTTTCTCATAGGATACTGGCCTTCCCATGCTGGATAAACAGATACCACCTTGAATACACATAAAACCCTGCACCAAAATAATACATACATCGTTACAATTAATTAAAACAGAGATGCGCTGATGATATAGCATTTAAATAAATAAAATTCTACTTAGTTATAAGTAATCAAAATGAAAAATTATTTTTATTCGGTCAATTAAAAAAATACACTTTACCTGCTGCATTATCTGGGGGAACTCAGTGCACAGAGTTTTCTTTCCATTGTCATCAAAAATCTTTTCCAGAGTGATGTCTTGAAGTGCAACCAATGTTGTCTCAAGCATGTCAAGTCCAGCTTGATTTGCAAACGTGAAAACGGGTAATGCCTGGCAAAATCATATATATTTATACTTTCCTTAATATTATCATTGTAGAATAAGGAAAATGATAGAAATAAAACTCAAAAGACGGTAAATAAGGATAAGGATATATAGGCTCATGACTTGGGAAACAACAAATTGTCTAATACAAGCTGAAATAAAAACTGACAACCATTTAAAAAAATAATCAAATTCTTACAAAAGTACTCGTGTAGCACGTCACAAATGAAATTTATTAGCATAAGTGGGAATAAAGAAATCACCTTTAAAGAGCAGCACAAAACTGCATCTGAGTGATGCCAAAGAGACTTGAGAATGGATTCACTGCCTTCACATTTTAGAAGTTCTACTCCAAGATAGAACCTGCCAAGCAGATAATCATAATAGTTCATGTGTCAGGCTAAAATATAGTGATCATGCTTTCATGGCAATTCAAGAAACTTCAGTTATGCTTAGTCATGGTTAGAAGTAACATACCGGTAGCTGTTACAGATCCATCGAGCAAGTGTTTGTGCCTCAGGAGTGCCAGGTGGTAAGTGGAAAGCATTGTGAGAACCAAAGCGCGAAGGAGAAAGTGCTAATGAAACCCTCTGAACAGATGCAATGATACTACGAACATATTGTCTGGCCATGGTTGCTATGTTCTCCTGAAGGTGGACTTCAAACGCAAACTGGAATGCTATTGTCATCACAGACTTTGTGCTCCCGGAATGACCTGAGTTGTCACCAGCTGCTTTGTTTGCTGTTGTTCCAATCTCAAGTGCAGAAGCCAGATCAAGTGTACGGTTTGGACTAGCAGCATCCTGCATCATATCATATCAATACAAGAGACCACCAATATAACAGAGAACAGAAAATCAAAATCCTTACTTAAACAACCAATTTCAAAAACAATACAATCAAACTATATGCTAGCTAATAGACTTACTGTGCCAGAATCAAGAGGTATGATGCGAAAACCAGAAGGTAAAATGGGTGCATCATCAGAGAAAGATGCATCGATTGGAGCAAAAACAAGTTCTGCACTGGTGCCAACTGCATGCTCATCCACTCCACTGCAAAGCTGCGGACAGGTGCAACCAGAAGGACTGTTAGCTATGGACTTGATGTTGGAAAGAACCTTCTGAACTATATGCAGATATCATTGTTACAGCTATTCAATTCAAATCCAAATTAACACTTGTTCATATTCCAAACATAGATCCCTAGTCTAAAATATTCCTACAACTGTTCAAATCCCCATTCCTGATATGTGGTGCATCTTATTCTTTGAAAAGAGTGGAAACCATGGTTGACTAGTTATAGGGTTGAGCACCTGGAAAGAAATATGTTGTATAAAATGCTATTGTAAAATAATTACTTACTTGCAAGAGGAAAACATCACCAGGTATACTCATGTCATCCCTATAATAGCCCATGTTTTCAAGCTTGATAACCTCCATGAACTGTTTTAAAGATCAAATGTCAGCAAGTAATAAACACTCAAGATAAAACCACAAGAATGTTAATCCAAAAATTGAAGGCCAAAAAAGTATGTGTTTAATTAGGATCCAAATAACTTGCCTCTTCATGCTCAATTGTATGGGCTAGTGGAAGAATAACCTGACCCCCAAAACTTCCGGGTCGGGCCCCTGGCAAGCTACAAGGGCCAGTTTTAATGGCAGCAGCTGAGTAAGCATCAATACTGCTATCTGCCCATTCTGATCGGTGCTCCCGCAAGAATCTAAGAAGAATTGCTGGAGGGACATTCTACAAGGACAGAAAGAGAGCATGAGACAACTTAATACGATGAAAGTAGATAGTAATTGGAAAGGAAAAGCATCTGTCCACATTGATTGTGTATTAAATTGCATACCTGTAGCAACATGGATGCTTTGGCACATAGCACAGAACTGCTCACAGAAGGAAATCCATTGTTGTTATAGCCAAGGTTAACTCCCATCATCTTGCTAGGTGAGGAATTCACAAGAAGGGTAACATCATCAATGCCATCACTCTCTAACATGGACCAGCCATCATCTGCAAACCCATTGACAGCTTCATTAAAGCCCCTGCAAAGAGGAAGTTTAAGTTAGATTCCCATAACTAGTCAATTATCTCGAATAAAGGATAATTAAGGGCACAAACTTGCTCAATCTCTGACTCAGCGCGCATAGAGCTGCAGGCCTTCTTCCCCATCCTGTTACACTTGGCTGAGAAACCTCTTGAGAAATCTGCCTCAAATGACGTAAGGCCTGAATGACAATTACAAATACAATTACCACTGTCCTTAGCAAGTGAAAATACAAAGGTTAATTAAGTTGTACAATCACAAGAGTATAGTGAAAGCTAATAGGCAGAAACAATAGTCTTACCGCCATAGTTGTCCTTTGAGCAAGCAGCATTGATGACTCATAAAGTGGGCGCAAAACCTCAGGTACACTCCATGGCTGAATCAGCAAGTCAATTTTAAATTATCAAGCAAGGAACAAATTCACATCATCTAATAAAAGTATTTATTTATTTACAATACAAACCTCTAGAACCATATGATCAACAATATGAATAATGGATCCCCCTCCTTCGCAAGGCCTTATCAGATACCCGCTTGGCAGCATGTCTGCTCTAACAAAATGCTGCACTGGGGGAATAGCAGGACCATTCTGAGTGTTATTTAGTGATCTTTCACAGACCTAACATTGTCAAAATCACATAAGCACTTGAGTTAGGCTGAAGGAGTGAAATAAAACTGAAGAACTATTCTGAAAATAACAAATAACAATGTTACATACCACAAGACTACCGTCCTCTAAAAGTGATGTGTAGCGCAGCAACCAGAAGTCACGACCAGGTGCCAAAGTTGTTGGCGCATACAACTAAACCAGATGACATGTTGAAATGTTTATTTAGCAAGGCTTCAATTCCAAATACTCATCACATTATACTAATATATTGAGATACATCACATTTAGAGCAGCTCAATGATTCCATAAACTAATTTATTGAGATACAGATTATATTAACTAAAGACTACAGTACCTGCATGTAAAGCAGCTCAATGGTTCCACCATTTCCAGTGGACATCACATTTAGAACATCCACGGTTCGGCAATCACGAAACCATGAGAGCCTATCTTTGAGGATTTCGGCAACCTACACACATCATTTCCATTTTCATTTTCAATCAATTTATCCACACTTAATTCAATGGAATCAGTCCTCTAAATTAATATTAAAGAGGAAGGAACTTATACCCTGGCAGGTTCTAGACCAACAAGGCCGCAGGCACGTGCGGCCACTCCAGGGCAACCGTGAGAAATAGCAACGATTCCAATGGAATCCGGACCAGGCTACAAACATTCAGAACAAAAATTAATATTTACATTACGCAATTAACCAAAAAAAAAAAAAAAAAAAAAAAAAAAAAAAAAAAAAAAAAAAAAAAAGATAGTGCATGGCCAAACTATTAAATAGTACACAACACTAGAATAGTGCCCTTTCAAATCAAAATTAGCACACCCGATAACTGAAATAGTAAAAGTCCATCCACTTATCACATTAACTAGAGAAAACCAAGAAATCATTTGATGTGTGTGTTTTCAGAAATTATAAAATCAAGATGTTTAATTGATGCTTCAAAACGAAATTAGTATGAGGCCTTGGTAAAATACAAAATAAATAAGGAAAACAGTTTAGTCCGTAGAGGATAGGAGCTAGGAAGTAGGAAGGTAATCTGTTTAATTAACAAGTTGGTTTGCATAATTTAAGAAGGTGGATGTACTAATTGTTTTTTCAGTAAATGGAAATGGAAATAACAGTTTGAAAAGAGAAGTGCAGTAACCTTCATCCCAGGCATTTGGACCCACTCGACAGCAGTTCCAGTAGCCTTTGAAAGAAACTCTGCTAAAGTCTCCTCTGCAATGGACAAAAGTCTGCAGAATAGAGACAAACAAGACAGCGCAAAGCACGAGAATAATAATATTCCATCAGTACAAGGACAGAGAAAAAACATAGGATCCAACAAGAACCATGCTTTTCTTTTTTTCAGTTTCACAGTTCACTGCTCACTCACCCTGCAGGGCTAGCATCCCTCGGCGGATGCTGCTGCGGTGTCAAGTTCCGCTGACCACTCGTCACCACTGACTCACAGCTTGTGTTTGTGTCCGTTGTGGCAAGCGTAGCCTGTTCAACCATACATCACATGCACACATCACATGATGAAATAAAATCATTGCAATAGTTATGAGTAATGAGTATTCATTTTTGTTTGCATAGGCCCCTTGATATATAAATTTAACCAAAAGCATAAGAAAGTAAAAAATAGAATGTAATGAAAGAAAGATGTTTGTATAGAATTATTACGTTGTTGTGTGTCTGTTGGCGGAAAAAGCTGTTTTCATAGACGAGGTGTGACACCTGCTTCTGCAATCTGTCGTTTTCCTCCATCAGTAATTTATTCATTGCTGTTAGCTTCCTGTTCACAGCTTGCAGCCGTGATGCTTCTTTCCGCTGCTTCTCTCTGCACCTGAAACAACCAACAAAACAAAAACACCATAATTATTAGCCCGCTCCAATAATTAACTGCAACAAAAAATAATTAAGGCCATGAGGAAGAAGAGATAAACAAGAAAAACAGGAACTTTGGTAGGTGGGTCGTGGAAGATGAAAAATTAACACCAATCTTTTTAAATCTTTCTCAAGGAAAAATAGAAAATAAAAACCTTGGTTAAAGGAAAAGGAGGCAAGAAACATGAAGAGAACATAAAAAAACCAGATTTACACAAACCAAACGACCCTTTTGATCAAATGAATCAAATTCAATTACTTTCAAGTTTCAACATGATATATATATATATATATATATATATATATGAATATTGAAAGCTAAGTATAGTGAAGGTGAATAGAGGAAGCAAAAGAATTGAAGAAAGCAAAGAGGCAGAGAGGGTAGGAGGACTAGTTAATTTACCTTCGGTTTTGGAACCAAACCTTTATCTGTTTGGGTTCGATGTTGGAGAGGATGGGACACTCTCTAATGAGTTGTTGGCGGCGGAGGGAACTTGGTTTGGGACATTCATGGTAGAGTCTTTCCAGTGCTTCAACCTGTTCAGGTGTGTACCTAACGTACTTGCCGTTGTCCAGTGCCACCTTGCTCCCATCTTTGCAGGCTGAACTCACCGCCATCATCCCTTCCAAATCCAACCCGATTTAGTATTATTATTACTGCTTATCTTTGTTTATTTCAACCACACAAACCAAGAGGTTTCATTAAGGGGGTGATGAAAGAAAAGACTATGGGAGTGCTTTGAGAATGAAAGAGAAGGAGGAGAAAGAGGAGAATAAAAGAGGTACTACTCAGAGTTTGTCTGTCACAGTTGTTGGTTCTCTTGTATTATAATATATTGGATCATATATGGGAGAGAGAGGGAGAAAAAGAGAAGTGAAAGGAAAATGTAGTTTTTCTTTTCTTTTATTGTGTGTGTGTGTCAGTATAAAGAATGGAAAAGGACCAGTGGGGGGTATGTTGGGATTGGGACAGAGAGATGGGGTTGCTTATAAGAGAATAACCCCAAATATCAGACAGAATAAGCGAACATTTTTTGTTTTCCCATCATTCTCCCTCTGCTTTAGCTGTTTTGCCTGTTGCTTTTCTTGCACTACTTCATTTTGGCACTTTCCAACCTCTCTCTCTCTCTCTCTCTTATTATTATCACTCATCTCGCAAAGGTTGTGACTTGTGACAAACAAATGGGAAAAAAATAAGTACAGTATATGCGACCCTCACTCTCATTTACGACGCGTGCGCTGTAAAAACTGTAAAGTAACGTTGGGCAATGTACACTAGACAAAACCCGATACCGTTTCGTTTCATTTCTTTTGTATGCCACTGCCACTGTCAAAAATGTGCGATCTTATGTCCTGCTTCCTTGAAATCAAATCAAATATAGCCTTTGCCCCATGCTGCATCATAATTTATACCGTATGTGCATGGTCCACACTCCACAACTAGTTTTTTTTTGTGTGGGTGCTATTGAGGACAAGTTTTGGTGATACGCTTACAAGCATGAATATATCGAACAACAAGCTACGTTTTAATCGCATATCATAGGATTTACAATTATTTATTGTTTAATCAATTAAGTTGGATCTTTTAGTATCAAATTACAAATTATTTTATGTGTTGACATGTTAGAATTTTCTTTCCTTCATGTATCATTTATCATAAATAATTAGCGGTGACACATTTATGATCTCAACTTTTAATGTGTCTTATAGCTTTTTCTGTTGGATCCAACCCCATATGTGTTGACACATTCAGAATGATCTCAACTATCATGGGGTCTTAACTTTTTTCACTAAACTCTACCCCGTAAGTGTTAACACCACAAAATGATCTCAACTAGTATATATTACGTCAAACTGATGCAATGATCAGGTGAGCTACAAAGATGACCGTATCTTTTGTTATCTTCCGATTACTTATGATAATTAATGAAAAAGCAAAATAGAAGTTAACCATTTATTATAACAATAAGCATTAAGTCATATATAAATTCCAGCTAGCAGTCGAAATGCAGCATATAAACGACTCTATATTTTTTGTCCTTCTCCTGATTGTATAATGTGAGTTCTTTAGATATTAATCGACTAGAGAATATATATTTATTTTCTGCGTATATAGTATGTGTGAGAGGAGAGAGAATAATGGTAATTAAGTAGTTGAGACGTTAGAGGTATGTTGGGAAATATTCATTGATTCATAGATAGTTTTATATATCGAAACGAGCTCATCATTTTTCTTGACTCCATAATTATGTCTGTGTCGCCTCAGTGTGATATTTGAGAGTTGATGGACTTGTATGCGCATCACTGAGACAACATAATTAGGGTTTTTTGCATGCGGACGAGCTAGCTAGGTTTAATTTCAAATAACACCAGTTCACCCATATCTGCATACAGTTTATATTGACAAATTCTTTTATATTGACAAATTCTTTTCTTCCTACATCAAATTAACCAATTGTCCACCGGCAGATTTAGAAAATACTACGAAAGAGGAGAGATTATCGAAAATAAATAAAAGCTAGAGTATATCACAAAAAATGCCATGTACGAATAAAAAGGAAAACATGTTTTTCATTATTTAATACAAATAGTTTATGCTGATAAATTAATATATATTAATCATATGATGTCGTAAGATTTTTTTCTATCTGATGCATAAAACCGTGTTAAGTGTAAATCTACAACTTTTTTTGGGATTTTCCCCTTTTAAAATATTCAAAAAAATTATAATATCTAAATTAACAGTTTGTTTTTTATTAATTAAGTTAATATTTTTTCCAATAAAAGCAAATCCAAAGTTTAATAATTAATATAAAATATTTTTCTAATACTTAGATAAATTATTATATTATATTTTCATATAAAAATATAAGTTTTTTTTACAGAAATTTATTAATTCACTTCTTAGTTTTTGACTCCCAGTCACTACGAACAGCGGACGGGAATTCGTCTCTGACCATGTCATAAATATGAATAGTATGTAAAACGCATGTTCTATTTATCGCCATGGGAAAGTCATGTAAATACACATGCAAAGTATATATAGCATTCTACATTAATGGCAGCATAGGGAGAGGAAAAAAATAGTCCTATTTTATTTTCATTATTATACGCGAACTGATCAATACGGTTCTTTATAGGGAGAAAACAACCTTATTTATATTTAAGTAGTGGAATATACACAATATTTTGTCGACTACTTAATTTTCCTATATATTGGTCGACATTGCTGTCCAACTTATCACCATTTTAGGATCATCTTGGTCAAAATAATTATGCTAAAGTCTAAAGCGGTTGCTTATTTCATGTATTTCAACTTCAAATCTCATTTCTACATTCGTGGAAGTTAAGACTAAAGAGAAACGCGAATCCCGGGTATTACGCTTGTAATCGTAGACTATAGCACTTAAAGATGAAATTAGTGAGGCAAGAAAATACATAACTAATAAGATAATAAACTAAATATAGACATACTTCAGCTGGAAAAGTAATAGTAATATCTAGTTATGTTCCCACGCCATACACGGTTTTATACATACATGTGTATTTTCTTTTCTGAATTTTTTTACTTAATTTGTTTGTGTGAACTGTGAAGTATACAGGTGTAGAACCAACTCAACAAAGAGAATATTGGATATATGCGAAATTGCATTTTGAAATATGCGTATTAATGTATTATGTATGATTCTAATATCACCTACATAATTTTATGTATGCTGAAATATTTATTTGAGTAGCTAATGTAAAATATTCTATGCTGCCAATGTCGAATTTTATATATACTTTGCGTGTGCACTTACAAGACTATTTATTAATTCCTATAAAAGAGATATCACAATTTTGAATTGAAAATTGTTTTGTCTAAAATAAGAAAATTCTCTTGTAAATAATTAGATTAATATTTTTGTGCACGTAAAAAGAAGGATATTGCCCTAAAAGAAAACAAAGGAAGTATAGGGGAATCCCATGGGAAATAATATTCCCACATCTTATCCTAACTAGTTGATAATATTTATCATACTTATTGAACTCGAATTTGATATGATTGATTTTAAAGTAAAAAAGAAAAAGAAAAGAAAAGAAAGAAATTATAGTTTTAAGAAAATGAAAAAAAATTAAAAAGAAGGGTTTCCTCTGGAAAATTTAGCGTAAAATGGTAAATGGATTGGTCAACACGCTCTTACCAAACAATTTGAGTCTGTAATTGCAACTAATGTCTGACATTTTGATAATTGCTGCTCAACATGAATATTGAGCACTAATTACATGATATCAAATAAATGAACGACACGCAGCTTGAGTTTTCTGTGATTAATAACTCAATTAACGATATTATTGCTATATAAATAATATTTAGGTCCACTGATAATTTCTTTTGTAGACCCAAACAATCGGTCATTTCAGTTAGGTTCATGAGACTAAGTACTCGACAACTTTTCAATGTTATACAGTCGACAAACCTAGATAGAATTTCGTAAGAATTTATGATAATTAAAATAATTATTTAACAAGTTAAAGTAATAAAAACTATTCACTCGTCTTTTTTAAAGTACAAAAGACGTTACGAAGGTAGATTTACTGTTACATATATTACCTTTAATAATGTTTTCCCCCCTAAAATATAGTAAAAATATTGCTAAATTTTTTTGATAATATTTTAAAAATTTCATTAAATATGAATAAATATTACTAATATTTTTTACAATATTTTATTAAATATTATTTTTAATATATGTTGTTAAAACCTTTCGCGACATGAGTTATATATAATATTTGATAAAATATTATAAAAGTATATTAATAATATTTATTCATATTTGACTACATTTTTAAATGTTACCAAAAAATTTTAGTAATATTTTTAATAAGTGTTATGCAAAAAATATTATTAACTTTGTGCATATTATGTGTGTTTAAATGAGCGCTAACAAATTTAATTTTGAATGAATGTTTTTTATAAAATTGATTTTAAAGTGATGTCATTTATGTTTGGATAATTTTAATAGAAAATTAAGTTAGAAGTCAAACTTATTATTATAAATGATCTAACGGATAAACTACTCAGAATTAATTATGGATGCAAAATAAATTTTAAACTTTTCTCTAATATGAAATTAAACATATAAAAATTTGTCTAGCTAAAATCAATCTTTTGACTTAGAGTTCATCTCCAACCTGAAATCAAACACGCACTGTTTAAACTCTCCACTACTGTATATGTGCGTCCCAATAGTTCATATTCTCTCATGTAATAATCAATGATAATTTTAATTTATTAGCAAAAATTTAGCGAAGAAATTATGAATTTTAATAATTTTCCTAACTATTTTCTGTACTCTTTTTGGCTAGGAGGCATTCTTTTCATTTTCATGTAAATGAATAACATGGCCAATCCTAATCACCTGATTCTCTTACAGGTCTTTCTGGGTTGAATTGCGTGCAACAGAAAAAATTATTTTTTAGTATGTTGATCATCAACACAAAGCATCTTTCAGATTGGTTGAGGCCAATTATAACTCGCTTTATAACCCCAATTACAAACCTAAATACACCTTTTTTTTTTCCTAGCCATGTTGTTTTATTATATGATATGATATATGATATAAAAGGTGCCATTTCTTTTTCTAGTAAATTTTTCTTAGCACAAAAGAAGACCGCCAAGTCAATGTTATTCGCCGAAAATGAATCTGTAAAGTCAATAAAAAAGGTAATGGCCCATATATATGTATAGATATCACCTTCCTTCTTTTCCAAACTTGTCCACCATATGGGTAAATTAAATTACTAGTTCTCATAAATAATTGGGTAAAGAAGGTATAATGGCAGATCAGTGAAAGTGGAATTTGATTCTTGAACATTCCGCATTCTAAGACAAACTAAAATTAAGCGTATCCTCAATCGATCTTCCACATTCTGCTCCAATAGTAGCAATGGATTAGTTTATAGAGCACCAATGAAAAGTTATTTATCCTTAGAGTTTTTTTTTTTTTTTTGAGAGAGAGAGAGAGAGAGTAATATCGCTTTAATTTGGGTAATGGAATCAATCAAAGTAATAAAGTCTTAATCAGCATAGCTTAAAAGAGAAGCACACAGTACGAGCATGTCCCACCAAATTAAGGCAAAGGGGTATGCCAACCTCATCGCTAGTATCCAAATCCAAACCCTATTTTTTTTGGTTTACATTTGTTTTTATTAATAATATTAGTAGGAAGAACCTAAAAAAATATTAGTAGTGTTAAGAGCTAGAGCAAAATATGTAGTATATACCAATGCATATGACAATAAAGCTGAGAGTGTGGGGTAAGCCGGAAAGATGAGGATAAGTATATTGATTAGCTATTATATTTCAGATACATCGTATTCATATGTCTTGTAGCATTTTCATGTGATGTAGTATTATATAATAAGTATGACAATTTGATGATATGTGGTTATAATAATATTAAGAATTTTGATTAGATTAGGGAATTGAGGAGGAGAGAGAGGTGTGTGGCGTGTGATTGACGGTGTGGCCCACAAGGCCCAAGCACAAAGAGATGGGGATGAATGTGGAGCCACGCGTGAAGGCCATTGTTGTTTTCCTCGACACTGCTTCACTGCGTGCAAAATACTCATCCTCCTCATTCCCATAACCATAACCTCTCATCCCGCAGTCTCACCCACGTCCACGTATTGTTCTATTCCTACCTCTTGTTTGGCCACGAGGATAGCTAAGGTACTTCCAAACCTAGATTTTTTTTGGATAAACTCAAAATATTCCTCAATAATCAGTCCAGTCCTATTTCTTTAAAATAGAGAGACTTATTTAAGGGGTTTAACCTTCCAATAAGGACAGTACGTAAGTGATATTAATTAACCTTTTGGTCCTATAATAAGTACGTTATTTATATTAATTAGTTCTTATATAAAAATAAATAATTCCCTTTTTATATAAAAAAAAAATATATATATATATATATATATATATATCTCTACAATCAATATAGGAGTTATAACAAATCACGTAATTATTAATATGGTACAAATATCTATTAACAGGGTAATTAACATGAACCTATGAGCAAATTTAGAGAGAAAAAAAAAGTGTAAACATCATCACGGAATACCCAAATATTTGAGCAAGAAAATGCTTGTATAAATTAGCTGCTGTTATGTTACACAATTCAAACCCATATAATAAAAATTTATAACCCTATGAATTAATTGCAAAAGTAGACCCACAAATTTCCAATAAAAACATGTGTGCCGAATATTCTTTTCTTTAATATGGTTTCTCTACGACTTGATGGTACATAGATTGTAGTCTATAGATCAAGACCTAGCTTCGAAAGGAGCTATAAATTCTAGCTACGCCAGGGATGTTTGAGAAGGTTCCATAACAATGGAATATTTGGGACTATGATTTCGTTCATTGAAAATAGTTGGTAATCAACAGTACAATTTTGTTGAGATGGATCCGAGCTAATATGACTGATAACGAAAGGCTAGAGTAGTATCTTAACCAAGAAATGAAAGGGCAATAATAGGATAATCAAGAGACATTGCCCTGTCTTTTGAAAATGTCAATGCACATGAAGATAATCTAGAAAGTGGATAAATTTGGACGATGAATGCTGATAAAAAAAATCTTGGACAATGAATGTGATGTTATTACAAAGAATAAGAGATCAAGTCCAAAAGTGGCACCATTTATGTTGCTCATGAAGGAAATTGTTTGTAAGTTTGTTGAAGGGAATATCACCCAACTGACCATTCAATTATTTTCTAGTCTACTCATCAAAAATTATTTTTTAGTCTCAAATATTTGGGTGTTGTATGATATAGTTTTGTGTTTATATATTTCCCCTACCTCCCTAACCATTTGGTTTATTTTCTTCACTCCATACGTAGAAACTGAATAGACAAGGACAATGAATGCAATAATCTTATTGCAGAGAATACCGAAAAAAAAAAAAATCTGTGAAAGACTGTCAAACTAGACTTTCAATCTGCGTCAAAGAAGTCATAAAGAGCTTGGCCTGTCCGTAAGCTCAAAAAAAAAAAAAAGGAGATCAGGTACAAACTCTTATTGGTCGATGAGCTATTTGAAGCTCACAAAAAATTCATATGCTTGGAATTTTTATTGTCCACTCACATCATGCATTAAGAACTCTAAAACATTTAAGAATTAGGAATACGTCATTACCATGACCAAATGGCCTAGTATCAACTCACCCAGATTCAAAGCTGTGACTCATCCACATATGAATCCTATACATATATTACATTCAAAGACATTGAGTAAATACATTTTTTTCACATACTGTTACTTTACTAATTTAAACATTGACTTAAGCGTTTGATGTGTTTATAAGTACCTTTCACATTCACATATGTGATTAGATTAATAAACTCTTCATCTCAAAGACAAGTACATTCAATGGGCCTACCAATCTTTTAAGCTCATCTATAGAGATTTACATTAAATAGGGAGACATAATTAATATGATAGGATAAAGAATGAATGCATTTTTTCTTTCTTCTTTTTAGTAGGAATAAGTTCATTTAAAAAGAAATTAGAGATGAATTTCATTCAAAATCAATAGTAAATTATTCAACTTAAACCAAGTTTTGTAATATAAAGAAAAATAAGTTATCCAAATATGCTCTAAATATGAATACGAAAATCGAGTTGCAAATTTGCAATTCACTTTATGGGGAGTATATCTAATTAAAGAAATAATTTAAGAGTAGTATTTTTTATAGGAGTCTTCAAGTGTGTGGAAAGGATTGAGAAATAGAGGTAGAGGGAGCAGCAGATGCATAGCAGACATGAGGTGTTTTAAGAATGTGCGACACTAACAGTGACACTGGATGCGTGGGGACCACTTCCAAGGATACGCGTGTACCTTCTTTCGGCGTGTGTGCTCCACTGTTTGCCGCCGTTACAATTACAATACTGTGAAACACATTCTCTTCGACTTCGAGGACCGTGTCATGCCACTTCATTTCCTTTCTCTCTCTCTCTCTCTCTCTCTCTCTCTCTCTCTTACCCATTCTTCATCTTCTTCTTTACAACTCATCTTCTTCTTTTTCTCTGTCAAATAATGTATTAATCAGGTTGTTCAAATATTCATTAAAAATTAAAAATAACATTTTTATTCAAATGTATAAAATTATGTTATCTTTTTATGTTTTCATATAATAAATAATTTTTAATTAATATTTTAATAATATTTATTGACAAGACCATTTTTTCTATATTCACACACCTTTTTTTTTTTTTTTTGTTTCCACGCTTATCGTCAGCGGAACGTACTTTCATTCCTCCACTAAGCTCCGAACTCAACGTTTCAACATTTCAAATTTTAATAACTTATCTTATTTATTTCCTAACACTATTCTTTTACTTATTCTCTTATACTTTTTTATCTCTGAAAATCAAATTCAATTATAAAAAATTTACAACAACTTATTAACCAACTAAGTTAAATCAAGAAATTGAATTTCAATTATTTGTCGAAACATATCAATTATTAGAACCCTTGATAAACGAAAAAGATGTTATATATGAATCGCTTACATATTCTGCTAAATTATATGATGGAGCCGTAAACACTCAAGTAAAATCCAATCCACAAAATCATTTGATCTATGGACAATATTGTTGTGGTAAAGACCGTAATGCCAGAGGAATCATTACCGCAGGGCATAGAGGGGGAGGTCATAAGTATCTATACCGTAAAATTGATTTTCGCTAGTACTTTGCAATATCTCGTTAACAACTAAGTACCTCAAAAACATTGATTAGGAAATTACTCACTTATTTTTTAAAAAATGAATTTTTTACTTTAAAAAATGCTTTCATTTTCTGTTTAGTTTAAAACTAAAACAATAATAATTATCATCTTTTTTTATTATATTTTTATCTATATCCAATTCTTAAAGTAAATTGTAATGTACATTTAAACTTGAATTTTAAAAAAAAAATACACGTAATTAAGGTATAATTTGCTAAACATTCCCTTAAAAATATGTGAGTGTACGATAATAAGTTCTTATGAGATTTTTTTTACAGAGATCTTATGAGATTTCTTAAGGTAAACCTACTTAATTTTTTAACAGAGAGTATTTTAGTACGATAATATTTTTAGAATTTTCCTAAAACACATTCAAGATATAACTTGCTAAAACACTTCTATAAAATAAGCAATGTTCAATTCTTAAATATTTCAAATTTCAAACATGAGAAAGTAATGAAAAATGAGATCATATCAGAAAAATTACAATAACTTTGATATAAATAAGAAAATTATTCACGTTAGAAAACATCAAGGGAAGAACGGAAACTCCTAGCTCAAGTCTTCACCAACGTCTCCCCCTCGGTGTGTCTAACCATGAATTTGAGGTGAATTATGTTGTTCGTCCCTATTTATGCACGGTGTTCCTCAACAAATTTGTCCACATGTCCTAGTTTTACTGGTTCCCTGGCACCACACCACTATATGAGCTCACTCTTGTCTCTTACATACATGGTACATGGTGCATGATTGTGTGCGTCTAATATGTCAAGACTCAGTGTCTCTATGATATTGTCAGCATGCCTCAACGGGTTGGCTGCTATATACTGGTACAAGACTAATTTCTTGAAATATCTAACTCAGTATGGGAATATGGGTGGACCTTGCCATCTTCACCTTCCTATGGCATGCGGTTTGAACCCAACAGTCCCAATTATGTATGCGTCATCTTCTTTGGGGAAGTTGACTAAACGGTTCAAAATCCTCCAAGCATTTAGTATGTTGGCATATATGCTTAAGGATAAGTCATCCTCGTTGGGGGAAAATCGGATGAACAATCCACAATACTTCAAGCATTGCATATAAGAAAATAAGTCGTCCTATTTGTAAAAATCGGTAGGATGGTCCAAATATTAATTACTATTTTTAATCTGTGTTATATAGCATACTAATAAAAAGAAGAAAAAAGTAATAAATAGTAGTATTATTAATTTTCAATTACTATAATTATTGCCTTAAGAGTACCCTAATTGTAGTAACTCTTTGAGGATAATTAATGATTAACAAAATCTTTAGTACAATTAACTTGATCAATTACTACTAACTAACAGTAGATTAGGAGGTTGTGTTCTTATTTAATACTACTTCATTGTGGGAGAATATCACGCTAAAGAAGAGGAAAGGTGAGCTAAACTAAAAGCAAATGAGATCCGAGAGCATGCATGTAATTCTGTAGTAGTTGTAGTGCTTAGAGGTGTCAACAATGTTAAACAATGGAATCACGCCCAACGCATTCGTTCCTAAACATTTTTTGCTTTTACCCTACATCCCCAAACACGAGTTGAAGTCATTGGGGATTGGGATTTGGTAGATAGTAAACCCATGACCTCAACCTTAGCGTGGGACGACAACCACGTAGCACACCGGCCCTACTCATCATCATTTTCATTCTCTCTCAACTTAACCCCTCTACCTCCAAAACACTTCCTCCAACGTTGTTCATGCTCATTATTGTATAAGTACATCGGGAAGAAAAAAATTCCAATTGTCGAGCTAAGGATTCAAGTATTATACGTATCATATTGCTTTTCTCAAAAAGTTGTCCTTTGCATATAAGTAACAAATAGTTTTTTTTTTTTTGTTACTTAAATGCAAAGACTAAAAGGGGTGACTGATCAAAATTTAGATCAGGAATTAAAAGTAGAAATTTGAAAAAGTTTTCAGGAAAAAAAAACAGCAAACCCTAGTTCGAGAAATAAACAAAAAATTAAGATATTAAGTTTATCCTAAATTTATCATTTTCTTCTTTTGTTTCAAAAAATTGCCAAAACAAAAAATATTTGTTAAAAAAACCCATATATTTTTTTTTCCATACATCGCTTCACTGTCCTTATTATATACAATGTCCCACACTCCAACCACCGGAAATCAGTCCACCACCAATCCGAATCTACGATGAATGCTACGCCAAAAAAAATAATTCCGCCCTGCCCATCTAGGGTTCTCATCATGGCCCGGCAGGCCAGAATCGGATGACCCAATTTACCAACTCTAAACAAGACCCTTCCCATTCTGTTAATTTCTCATATCTTAAAATTACAAAAATAACTAGCTTACTAATCATGACATGACATGACTATGTTAGCTCCGTAAAATTGTTTCAGTAAAAAAAAAAAGCTCCGTAAAATTGTTCTAATCAAAATACAGAAGAGATTAAATATGGTATTTTCTTGGTCAATCCGGGCTTATATTGTCAAAATACAATTTCTAATATATTCTTTCCTATAGTAGGAAGGAACACCAAAATACAATTTCTATTCTTTCATCAAAACAACAACATATATATATATATATAAATAAATAAATAACTAAACAGAGCTGAAAACGAAATAATAGAGAAGAAAAAGGAATGTGAGAACTCACGTGGAGAATGAGTTGGGAATCAAAAAGAAGACGAGAGGGTGAGGGTAAGAGTGAGGGGAGAGAGAAGAGGAGGGGGTGTGAGGATAAGGACAGTTTAAGTATTGTGTCAATTACTAAATTTCGAAAATAATTATAAAGAGTGAAGAAATAAAGGGTGCAAATAGTAACCCATAAAAACCGCGACTTCGACATGAAAAAAAAAGGGCACCGAACTTCACACTACAAATATGCATAGTGTAGCCCAACAGATGATGGTCTAAAAGCTTTTTAGCCCATTAGTCACTTTCATATTTAAACTATGGATCGGCCTTTATCAAAAAAAAAAAAAAACTATGGGCGTACCTCTTGAAGAGTAAATGTTCTATGTTGAACTGAAAAGTAGATCTATAAGTACTTTAATATGTTTATTCATATTTATTAATTTTAATTCCTTTTTATTTCGAATTTTATAATTATTTAAATTCAAATTAAATTTATTTCTTCATATATCACACGTGATATTGAAAAACAAAGTAAAAATTAAACCGTTGAAATCTCAAACTTTTAGGATAACTATCAACTAAGGCCATTATTTTAATTATTTGTCATATATAAGCATAATATAAACTTAATATTTTACATTTTCCTTTCTTCCTTCCTTTTTTATCCATTAACTTTATTTAATTTATTTATGTAAAAATAATAATTTTTATTTCTAAAGTTACAATTTATATTTTTATAAATGAAAGATAATATTTTTTAAAATTTCATTTTATTTTCCATCGGGACATGCTTTCCTTTTTCGTAATAGAATAACATAAGTTGTAGATTTTACAAGTCTCCGAGTTTAGACTTGTTGAACGAATGATTGACTGTGAAACTTGTGAAAAAAGATTGTTGATCTGAGAAGCAACGAGGTAATCTTTACATTTTGAATAAACTAGTTTCCAATTGGGAGATATCCCTATTCATATTTTCCTATTTTAAAGAAAAAAGAAAGAAAGAAGCAAAGAAAAGCAAATTGTGATAAAGGGTGAGATTTACATAATGACACAACGTTTGGTTGCTTAATTAAATGGTTAAAAATGGTAGACCATCGAGGATTGAAGAAGAAACATTTTCTTTTTCATTTGCATGTCTAAGGAATTGATAAAGAGGGGGCAAAGTATAACGTTAATTTAGGTAAGAAAGAAGTAGGTGTTACCCTAACTCACCCTGACCCTGTAGGGAAGCAAATTATCCTACGCCTATCACTCAAGCTTGTCCAGTTAGTTAGCTGCCACCATGGATTAATTGCTTCTTCCAGTGTCTCCCCAATTTGTTGTGCCTGTGTTGACCCTCCTCTTTCACGCTTACTATAACCTCGGGCAATGAAATAATATATAATAAATAAAAAATAATATATTATTTTTATCTTTTTTCCAGAAGAAATTAAGATAAAAATGATTGAAAGCCAAGCCTGTCAGTTTTACTTAGTGCAATTACTTTTTGTATTTAAGTGTTAATTTTGACAATATTACTAAACTAGTGTAAGTCAACCGAGATTTAGCTTAATTAATTGAACAAAATATGAGTTTGTTGTAAAATTTTTTATATTTATTTTCAATTTTTACTTTTAAGTTTTAGATTGAGAAGGATTAATCTCATGGTCAATCAAAAGGATAACATATCTTGAGTCCCAAAAAAAATCAAAGTTTTTAATCGTGGTAGTTACCAAAATATTCATTTATATATCAAATTTTAAAATGATAAAGAAATATATTACAAAGCATAGAAATAAAAAAAAAAAAAGGTATAGATGGATTTGTTGAGTCATGATAAAAAATAATAATAATGAACACATCCGTAACTCAGCAAAACAATCGATGGACAAAACCTTCCCCCCATGCATGTATGCTTAAATGTTGCATTGATGCAGCAATGTTTGAAGAGGAAAAAATGTATGGCTTTGGTACATGTATACGAGATGACAAAGGGAATTTTGTTGGTGCAAAAACTCAACGACAAAGGGAATTTTGTTGGTGCAAAAACTCAACGACAAAGGGATATATGTCCGCCAGTTCATGAAGCTGAAGGCTTGGCTCTATACTCAGCTCTATCCTGGATTAAAGACATGAGCCTAGCTTATGTAATTCTGGAGGTTGATTGTAAAATTAACATGATTGTTGGTGCTCTTCAAAGCAGCAAACCAAATTTCTGAGTTTGGAAGAATACTTGAAAAATACAGAAATATCCTTCATTCACTTCAAAAGCGAATCAAATTGTTTATTCTCTAGCAAGAGCGTCTAGATTATAAGCTAGTCACCAAGTTTTTAATTACCCCCTACCTATATTGATACTTTACTTATTCATGATACTACCTTCGGGAAAAGATCAAATTTTTATTGCATATTGTTTGAAGGCTCTGAGGAAGATTAGCGACAGTTTTGAATAAAATAGAATAAAAATGCCAATAAGATGTTTCTAAACCTAGAATGGAGAGGTATTTAAAACATTTTCCCCGTAGAACAGGCCATGTGACTAGATCATTAATCGAATAAAACTTCAAACACTCTTGGGACATGCCAAGTTACATGATCGTGCATTAAACCAACGTCAAATTGTGCATAAACACGATCGTTCACAAGATAGTGCACAATTTTGTCATCGACAAGCCTGTGCATAATCCTGCAATATCGGTTATGTTGAGTTGGGATGCATGCTTTAGCTTACATGAGCATGTTTTAGAATTTAGACTGCTTAAGCTTAACCACAATAACTTCAAAAATTAATCTCGCAGACTCTAACTGAAAATTCTTGGTAAAAGCATGTATATATGTAAGCCAAACTGTCATATCTGCTCCAAGTCATTAGTTCTACCCATAAATTTACAAATTGAGTGAGGATCAAACTTTCATAAAAAAAAACCCGTAATAATTTTCAATCGAAAGACTGGAAGATAAATTAATTAATAGATAGATGTAAATGATAACTAATCGATAATTTTTTTAAACCTTTAAAACACAATATGACTTGAGAATATTTTTCAATTAAATAATGAAGAATTTTAATTGGTATTTCCAGTGCATATTAATTTGATTAAATTTTTCAAAAAAAAAAAAACTATTTGCTTTTAGTGATTATCTGAAAAATATTTTAAAAGATTAATCTGAAATATGCACTAAAAGTGTGTATATATATATATATATATATATATATTAAAATATTAAAAATATTTTATAAAAAATAGAACGTATAATGTTTATAGTATTTTTTCTAACATAATTTTTAATAAAAGGATTTATTTATTAATGAATTATTTTACGAGTGTCACTAGGAAAAAGCAAGAGCACCCACCCACATCTCACGTGGCAGATAGGCACGTGGTTTCACGTTGCGGTAGCCTCGTATAGGATATTTAAAATTCAGGGAAGATCGTAGAAAAAAAAAAAGGTTATGGCGTATAGATTCTTGGCACGTGTCATTGACCACCGTCAGTTTTGGCTTTTGACACGAGCGGAGCACTCACATGCTCGCTGACAGAGTGACACAGTACCCATCCCTTCTCAATCACGTGCAGCTTGTTGCCACACCATTTAAATAATCATATATTCATGTAAAATATAAATACCAAGATTATAAATATATCATGATAGTCGGCTAGTCATGTAAGTACCATCTTGGTACATAAACGACAATTTATAATTTTACTCTTGTATATTGAAAGACTTTTTATTTTTTTATAAATTAAACTAAATATATATCAAATCAAATTTATAAATATATACACTACTAGCATAGCTACAACCGTGTGTAAAATTGTTTTACTTCAGTTTTGACTTATTTGAATTAAGTTCGCGTCTCATTAATATTTTTTTTGAAAGACACCAGTTACACCAGTTCCGCCTTACAGTACTTCACTTACTAGAAATCATTAATTTAAACAATACCGATATTAATCTAAAATTTTATATTTAAATCTTATGGATGAAAAAATATGATTGAAAAAAGAGATCTATCTATATCTACATAGTCACTCACATTTTCTGACAGAAATTAATTATAAGAAAAATTAGTTAATATTCCACTTCATCACTGTTATGGTTATAAAAAACATTAATATTACCTCACCTAAGTTATCTCAATTTATAACTCTTTTTTTTTTTTTACTTATACAAACAACTGTGACTTTTTTTTCCCTTTAATACAATCTCCATCCTTTTTTTTTACTGCAAACAATCTCCATCCTTATACTTCAACTTATATGTGATTTTCTTCCAATTTTTAATTGCTTACATTCAATTATATATATTCATATATATGAACCAAAAAAATTAAATAAAAATAAAGAAATGTCAAGAAGTGCATTTTTATTTTTGTTTTTTATTTTTTTACGAACTAATGAAATATCACAATTTTGTTATATTTTATTAATTATTTAATAAAATTTTAGAGTGAGAGGCTGGATTTAAACAATTTGAAAAATAAATAAAAAAAGATAAAGGTGAATAATTAAAAAGATTAAAGTTACACATGAACTAAAAAAGTATGAGAACTAAAAAATACAATTAAATCCTTTTCATTTTAGAAATTTAACTCATTTCTCATGGTAACGTTAGCCGTTGGATACGGACTTAGTGTCAATGTTCATGAGTTCTTTCTCACCTACATTATACAATTTTCCACACTTTTACATTATTGTGTAAAATTTCTTATTTAAATTATGAACTTTAAAATGTATTTTAATTTATGTGAAATAACCGTTTACTTTTAATATTGTCATTAATTATTTGCCGTATTTATTTAAATCTTCATATGTATAATCAAGCAAGATATACACGTGTGAAGAGTTTTTTTCATATTCATTTTGAGTGTTATTGTTAATGTCTTTTCATAAGTTCATTAGTTTGCTCGTTACATTTATAACTTTTTAAAATATATTTATTATGAAATCAATAATTAGTTAACTTAATCGCATCCATAATTAAGTATAGCAACGTTTACTCAAAAGATAGAGGCATTCATTTAAGGTCTGGTTGTATTCATATGTAAGAGAACATATCTATTTAATGGAAGAATTTGCGTCTGATTCTCACGATGTGTAAAACTCTATCGGACCAATAATAGTCATGTCTCATGAGCAGCGTTAATATCTGACTTAATAAATGAAAGAACACTCTGATCTTTGATCCAGAATAAAAATAAATTAAATACAATAATATTTACCTTTGCAAAGCACAATCCATAGGAAATTAAGCCTTACTTAATAATTTTAGATTAAATCTTCGTTCCTTAAATTCTAAGGTTAAATTTTGTTGGTATATTTTTTTATGTAACAAAAATGAAAGTATTAGCATAAACATTGCATTCTATACCATACATGCTATTAAGATATTAAATGTTAGCATAACATACCCTATTATTAGTGTAGACCTACAATATCTATTCTAATATATTATCAGAAACAATACTAATATATATGATTTTTTTAGTAAACTGTTTGTAAGCTTCTGTCAATTTTTTTAAAGCTTGGTAATTCTATTTATTATCTTTTGTATGATATGCATTTTTAATTTACTTTTAAGTCGAAGTTAATTTTATAATTTTAAATCATAACAAAAAGTTATTTAAAAATGCATTCTAATTACAAATGAGTTGTGAGACACTTAAACTCAAACCAAAAAATATTCAATTTTATTTGACTATGTGGTAACCACTACTATCTTGATAAAATCGAAACAAAAATTTCAATAAAGCTATCAAAAACTATATAAATTAAATAAGACGTGCTTATTTACAAATGATTCAAATAAGTTTTGTGCTACCTTTAATTATGGAAAAAATATTAAAGAGAAATGATATTGATAAATAAAGGTTTACTTTTCTAGAACTAATAGTTGTAAAAGATGATTATGCTAATGATTCACAAAGGTGAATGAATTATTATGTTATTTACTTCATAAGAACAACCTATAGTGTAATTATATTGAAATGAAAAGTTGAAAAGATACACGGAAAGGAACATTAACTGTTAGTATCATTTTTCAAATTATATATATATATATATATATATGCTAATTCACAATTATATGATTTTTGTTATTTATTGTAATTGATAACATTTTTTGTATTTATACTTAAATTTCAATCACTTCAAAAAAAGAAAAAGAAAAAAAAAAAAAAAAGGAATGTGAGAGATGAAGTGGCGTAGAGGAAA
Source organism: Glycine tomentella (assembly GCA_007407185.1). Lineage (NCBI taxonomy): Eukaryota > Viridiplantae > Streptophyta > Magnoliopsida > Fabales > Fabaceae > Glycine > Glycine tomentella. The sequence continues at coordinate 2,322,467 of PYAF01002518.1, read as the reverse complement.
TACAAATACTTTTCCCTCTGAAATGATCACAGGCTTTTCTTAGAATTGAAGCAATAAAGTAATTAAGAGCAACACCTTATCCATTGTTCATTAATTTCTACGAGGATTAGAACGCTCGCTCGCATAGGGATTGTCATCATGCCACCAAAGAAAGCCACAGTTCTCAGCCTTCCACTTGTCGGTGCGTGCCACGTGGCAGAGTCACTGGAATGGATCCATGCGCTCGTCCACACTTACATCATCATCACATGCATGCCCTGCCCTCTTGTTTTTTTTTTTTTTTTTTGTTAGAGTCTGACAAATTTTTTTACCTACATTTGTACTGTTTAACAGTTCAGTCCATTTTACGCTTGCTCATGTTTTGTAACATAAAAGTTAACTGCGTAACACTGTGTTTGGTTCCAGTGTAAGAGAAACGAGTGAAAGTTGAGAGGGACGAAAAGTATTAAAGTAAAAATCGGAAGCATTTTGGTTATTTATTTTTTAAAAGTTATTTCCGTTTATATCATTTTATGTTTGTGAATGGACCTAAAATGGTCCTTCCGTGATCTCTGTCACACTATAGCATCGTTAACGTCCTTTGTTTTAAAATAAATCATTTTAACATTATTTTATGTAAGCCTATAGTTTTGTTCTTCTGCAAACCAAACTGAATCTAACATCTTAATTTCTTCCTTATTTCACTTGTATCCTCACTGAACCGAAGAAGCAATAGACACTAAAAATAAAAACCTCAATCATATATATAATGTAACTTCGAATTTTGCTTCCCAAAAAAGCCAACCTCTCAAGGTAAGAACCCTAGAAGGAGGAAAATCTCGCACTCCCAAAGCTCCGTTCTATCGCCAAAACCATAGCAAAACTCGATCCCTCCTTGCCTTACCTTCACTGCAAGAATTTGGTGTCAAACTGAGACACATAGTTTGCTCTCCACTCAACTCGGGGGAGGGTGCAAACCTCTTTTAGAATACGTCAACGAGGGAGAGCCCCTGCAACCAGGGAAGGTTTCTGTTAAAGAATACACTAGCTACTTCTAAACATGTCTAGAATTTTCTCAAGAAATTAGGAAAGGTAGGAGTATTGTAGAGACTTCTTCTGCTTTTTGGTTCTTCCTCTGTTAATCTGCCTCAAACACAGTCGTCACAATCGCGGATGTCCCACCCCTGATTCATCTTTAGTATAGAGTATTCTAGAATATTAGGGAATGGTGTAGGCTAAAAAGAAGTGTATGGAGAATTCTAGAAGAAGAATTCTAGCCATTAGATCAAATAAATCTCCGCCATCCATTAAGGAGGAGGAATGGGTATAAATACCCATCTAGGTAGGCTCATTTGAAAACAAGAGAGAAGGAAAGAAAGAAAGAAAAATAAGAAAGAAGATAGAAAGAGTATGAGACTATATTGAGTGGTGTGTAGGAAAATAATTAGTGAGTGTAATTTCCTACATAAATAAAAGCTTTTCTTTCTTTTGTCCCTCAAATCTTTTTCAACAATTGGCATTAGAGCTTGACGGTCCGGGACCGTCTGGAGGAGGCTTCAGTGAACACAAGGTGCGTGCACCGTCAAGACTGTAAGAGGAGACTCTGCCTGTGCACAGTTTGGGACTGTGAAGCTCATTGGTCCGGGACCAAAGAGGCTTAATTGACGCTGGGAGTCAGTTATCATGGCAGATCTTGCTAGTGTATGTGGTGGGATTAGGAAACTCAATAGCCACAACTATGGTTATTGGAAGACTTACATAGAGTCCTACCTACAGGGTCTGGACCTATGGGAGGTCGTTGCAGGCACTGAAACAGTACCTCCGCCGAAGGAGAGTGCTGATGCCTTGCGAAAATGGCGCATCAAAGCTGGCAAGGCTATGTTCGTGCTGAAGACAACAATTGAGGAGGACCTACTGGAGCACATTCAAGATGCGGAGACTCCGAAGGCGGCCTGGGAGGCTCTAGAAAAATTGTTTTCC